>JAXLNO010004312.1:776702-806702 GCA_038087875.1 Malacoraja senta
TTGCCTGCGTAACACACACACAAGCTCCCACGCTCAAAACACCAGATAATCTGTAATCTGTTTTAACCGAAGATGGACACAAAAAGCTGGAGTAACTCAGCGGAACAGGCAGCATCGCTGGAGAGAAGGAATCGATGTCGTTTCGGGTCGAGACCTTTCTTCAGACCTGAAGACTGGGTCTGTAGGGTTTGGACCCGAAACGCCACCAATTCCTTCTCTCCAGAGATGCTGCCTGTCCCACTGAGTCAGTCCAGCATTTTGTGTCCATCTTTGGTGTGACAGTTGTCTCATTCTATCGGCTGAGACCATTCAGGTCTGAAGAATGGTCTCGACCCGAGTTACCCCAGCCATTTTGTGTCCATCTTCGGTTAAAACAGATTACAGATTATCTCGTGTTTTGAGCGTGGGAACTTCTTTGCGACAGTAATACCGCCTGCTGGCAACAATCAATCAAACGTGCTTCTTGTTGTCAAGGTGGGGGGGGGGGGGGGGTTGGGAGGAGATACAATTGTTCGCTGTCATGGACACTTGTCATCGGCCCGCCAGGGAATTTGTGTCCCCCCCCCATGTTTTAAATGCGATTTTCTTTGGCTGCCAATGCCCCGAGTCGTCTGTCACCGCGGCCGGGGAGGGGTGAATCACTCGGTGTGGGGGTTGGGGTCCGATGGCGGTGCATCGCGGTCAGTGACTCTGGGTGGTCGGAGGGACCAGTCTGTCCCACACCTCTGCACCACCCGACGCTGCCGACACACAGCCCATCACAGTGCGGCCGCAGAAGGGAGACGAGGCGGAGGACGGCCATGGTCGTTGGAGAGTGGGGGCTGTCCCGAGGGATGCGCTCCTTCGGCCACTTACAACTTGGTGTTCGGGTTCAGAGTGCGCAGTCACCTATGGCTTATGTGGGAAAATGACCCCCACCCTCCCGTCTCAATCGGCCAGTGGTGTGATGAACGCGGGGGTCTGGACCATTCGCTGAGAAGCCCTTCCCCCCGGCGACGTCATGTCCGTTATTTGACTTTTCGGCAGAGCGGCCATTCGGTGAGTTGGCTTGTAGGCCACGCAGCCTTTGAGTGAGTTGGCGTTTCGGCAGAGCGGCCTCTCGGTGAGTTTGCTTTTAGGCGTCTCACCCTTTCAGTTAGTTGGCTTTTAGGCGTCCCGCCCTTTCGGTTAGTTTGCTTTTAGGCGTCCCACCCTTTCGGTTAGTTGGCTTTTAGGTTTCGTACGCTTTCGGTTATTTGGCGTTTCGTCTTCAGTTCCGTTCGATTATTTGGCTTCCTCTTCTTTGATTCGGCTTCTCGTCCTTCGACGCTACGTCCGGGTACCGGAAACATGAAGTAATGGAGGCATGGATACATGGATACATGGATACATGGAGACATGGAGACATGGAGACATGGAGTCATGTAGTCTTGGAATCATGAAGACATGGAGTCATGGAGTCATGGAGTCATGGAGGCAAGGAGTCATGGATTCGTGGAGACGTGGAGACGTGGAGCCGTGGAGACGTGGATACGTGGAGACGTGGAGTCATGAAGGCAAGGGGATATGGAGTCATGGAGTCATGGAGTCATGGAGACATGGAGAAATCGAGACATGGAGTCTTGGAGACATGGAGACATGGAGACATGGAATCATGGAGACATTGAGACATGGAGACATGGAGACATGGAGACATGGAGTCTTGGAGTCTTGGAGTCATGGAGTCATGGAGTCATGGAGACATGGAGAAATGGAGACATGGAGACATAGAATTACACTCATGGAAACATGGAGACATGGGGACATGGAGTCTTGGAGTCTTGGAGTCATGGAGCCATGGAGACTTGGAGACATGGGGACATTCACCTTAAACCTAAGACCTCTGGTTCTCGATTCCCCTACTGGGAAGACTCTGTGCGTCTACCTGTTATATTATCATAATTATATACACCTCTATAAGATCAACTCTCATGCTCCTGCGCTCCAAGGTATAGAGTCCTAATTTGCTCAACCACTCCCTCAGGCCCTCAAGTCCTGGCAACATTATCATAAAACGTATCTACACCCTTTCCAACTTGACAACATCTTTCCGAGAACATGGTGTCCAATACTGAACACAAATATCTAAATGCAGCCTCACCAGTCATATATACTGCAACGTGACCACACAATTTCTATATTCAATCTGACTGATGATTACCAATGTGCCAAATGCATTTTTGACCACCTATCTACATGTGATGCCGCTTTCAATGAATTATGTACACGCTCTCTTAGATATCCCTGCTCTACAACAATCCCCAGATCCCTACCATTCAGTGTGCAGGTCCTGTCCATGTTAAAACTCCGAAATTGCAACACCTCATATTTCTCCATATTAAATTGCATCAACCATTCCTCAACCCACCTGCCCAGCTGACCAAGATCCTGCTGCAATTTTTAACAACCATCTTCACTATCTACAATACCACCGACTTTAGAGTAATCAAGGTAGAGTCATCATGACTGTAGTGTCATGACTTTAGAATCATGATGATACATGGTATCATATTCGGCACGGACGTCATGGACTGAAGGGCAAATTCCTGTGCTGTACTGTTCTACGTTCTGTACAATACAAGGTGGGAACATCATACAGACCTGTGACAATGATGCGAAGTGGTTGACCGGCAGGAGACCTTATCCATCGACCGTTGACTTGAGTCAGTAAGATGCACGCATAGTTTCCCGCGGTGCTTCTGTTGATTTCTACCATGTGGTAGGTGAAATGGCGTTGCACTTCTGTGCTGTTAGTAAGAGGCATGGAATCTTTCATCAATAGGAACACCCCAGCCTCTCCCAGTCTCCCAACTCTGCACGTCATTGTAATTCTATCCCCAGGGACGTAAACTAGATGATCTGGACTAATGGAGATGATGGGACGAGAAGGTGGATCTGAAACAACAATGAGGTTGAGACGGAGGTTGAGGTAAGACTTAGCCAATAGACAATAGACAATAGACAATAGGTGCAGGAGTAGGCCATTTGGCCCTTCGAACCAGCACCGCCATTCAATGTGATCATGGCTGATCATCCCCAATCAGTACCCCGTCCCTGCCTTCTCCCCATACCCCCTAACACCGCTATTTTAAGAGCCCTATCGAGCTCTCTCTTGAAAGTATCCAGATAACCTGCTTCCACCGCCCTTTGAGGCAGAGAATTCCACAGACTCGCCACTCTCTGTGAGAAAAAGTGTTTCCTCGTCTCCGTTCTAAATGGCTTACTTCTTATTCTTAAACTGTGGCCCCTGGTTCTGGACTCCCCCAACATCGGGAACATGCTTCCTGCCTCTAGCGTGTCCAAGCCCCGAACAATCTTACATGTTTCAATGAGATCTCCTCTCATCCTTCTAAACTCCAGAGTGTACAAGCCCAGCTATTCCATTCTCTCAGCATATTACAGTCCCGCCATCCCGGAAATTAACCCAGTAAACCTACGCTGCACTCCCTCAATAGCAAGAATGTCCTTCTCAAATCAGGGGACCAAAACTGCACACAATACTCCAGGTGTGGTCTCACTAGGGCTCTGTATAACAACAGAAGGACCTCTTTGCTCCTATATTCGATTCCTCTTGTTATAAAGGCCAACATGTCATTCGCTTTCTTCACTGCCTTCTGTACCTGCATGCTTACGTTCATAGACTGATGTAAAGGACCCTCAGATCCCGTTGTACTTCCGCTTTTCCCAACATGCCGCCATTTAAATAGTAATCTGCCTTCCTGTTTTTGCTACCAAAGTGGATAATCTCACATTTATCCTCATTAAACTTCATCTGCCTTGCATCTGCCCACTCCCCCAACCTGTCCAAGTCACCCTGTATTCTCATAGAATCCACCTCACAGGTGACACTGCCACCCTGCTTTGCGTCATCTGCAAATTTGCTAATGTTACTTTGAATCCCTTCAGCTAAATCATTGATGTATATTGTAAATCGCTGCGGTCCCAGCACCGAGCCTTGCGGAACCACACTAGTCACTGCCTGCCATTCTGAAAGGGACCCGTTAATCCCTACTCTTTGTTTCCTGTCTTCCAACCACTTCTCTATCCATGTCAGCACTCTACCCCCAATACGATGTGCCCTAATTTTGCCCACCAATCTCCTATGAGGGACCTTATCAAATGCGTTCTGAAAGTCCAGGTACACTACATCTACTGGCTCTCCCTTGTCCATTTTCCTAGTTGCATCTTCCAAAAATTCCAGAAGATTAGTCAAGCATGATTTCCCCTTCGTAAATCCATGCTGACTCGGACCGATCCTGTTACTTTTATCCAAATGTGCGGCTATCTGATCTCTTATGATTGACTCCAGCATCTTTCCCCCCACCGATGTCAGGCTAACTGGTCTATAAGTCCCTGTTTTCTCTCTCCCGCCTTTCTTAAAAAGTGGAATAACATTAGCAACCTTCCAATCCACAGGAGCTGATCCTGAGTCTATAGAACATTGGAAAATTTTCACCAATGCATCCACGATTTCTAGAGCCACTTCCTTAAGTACCCTGGGACCTGGGAAGTGTACAGAATTATGAGGCATAGATTGGGTAGACAGTCAGAGCCTTGTTCCAAGGGAGAGGGTGCAGAAGAGGTTTACCAGAACGCGTCCTCGATTTAAGGGTTTCAGCTACAGGGAGAGGTTGGAGAGGGTGAAGAGTTGGTTTACCAGATGGCTGCCTGGAATAGAGGGTTTCAGCTACAGCGAGAGATGGACAAGACTCGGATTGTGTTCTCTGGAACATCGGAGGTTGAGGGGTGACCTGACAGAACACTAGTTTAGTTTAATTTAGTTTAGTTTAGAGATAGTACGGAAACAGGCCTTTCGGCCCACCAGGTCCACGCCAAACAGCGATCACCCATACACCAGTTTACTTTAGTTTAGTTTAGTTTAGTTTAGTTTAGTTTAGTTTAGTTTAGAGATACAGCGTGGAAACTGGCCCTTCGACCTACTGAGTCTGCGCCGACCATGGATCATCCATTCAGACACGTTTAGTTTAATTTAGTTTAGAGATGCAGTGTGGAAACAAGCCTTTTGGCCACCGAGCCCGCCCCGACCAGCGATCCCCGCACACTAACACTATCCTACACAGTAGGCAAAATTTACAATGTTATTGAAGCCAATTAACCAACAAACCTGTACGTCTTTGGAGCGTGGTTGGAAGCCGCAGATCGCGTAGAACAGCCACGCAGGTTACAGGGTGAACGAACAAACTCTGTACAGATAGCACATGAGTTTGGGATGAAACCCAGGTCTCTGGCACTGTAAGGCAGGAAATATATCGCTGCGCCACCGTGTTGCCTTGGTGTTGGACATTTCCACCCTGAGGGGAAAATATTCTAACCGTCTACGCTATCTATGCCTATCTCGGATAGATATAAAAAGCTGCAGTAATTCAGCATGTCAGTCAGCATGATTGAAAAGACTAGGCTTGTATTCACATGAGTTTAGAAGGATGAGGCGGGATCTTATAGAAACATATAAAATTATAAAAGGACTGGACAAGCTAGATGTCTTAGAATAAAGGGGAGGCCATTTAAGACTGAGGTGAGACAAGTTTATTTTGTTGTGAATTTGTGGAGTTCCCTGCCACAGAGAGCAGTGGAGGCCATATCACTGGCTGGATTTAAGAGATAGTTAGATAGAACTCTAAGGGCTGGTGGAATCAAGGGACGTGGGGAGAAGGCAGGCACGGGTTATTGATTGGGGACGATCAGCCATGATCACAATGAATGGCGGTGCTGGCTCGAAGGGCCGAATGGCCTCCTCCTGCACCTATTCTCTATGTTTCTATATTTCTATGATGAAGGCCATTGTTAGCTTTGTGTGAGGTGAAAACGAGTTGCAGACAAAGAGATTCAAGAAGACGATTTGAAGCTACTACAACGACTTGGGTGGGGGAGAGAGAGAGGGAATGCAAGGGTTACTTGAAGTTAGATAAATCAAAATTAAGCTGTACGTTGTAAGATGCCCAGGTGAAATATGAGGTGCTGTTCCTCCAATTTGCATTTGGCCTCACACTGACAATGGAGGAAACCTAGGGCAGAAAGGTCAGTATGGGAATGGGAAGGGGAATTAAAGTGTTTGGCAAATGGGAGATCGATTTTAACCAGCAGCTGCTGTTCCTTCCAACACACTATGCCTACCTAAGTCCTGTTTCGGTGCTGTGGGACTCCATAACTCAGAGGGCTAAAACAGAGCGGTAAAGCGGAAACTAGATTCCACACTAACCTACGACAATGATGCAAACTGATTGACTTGGGGGGGGGGATAATCCATCGACCCGAGACTAGTTTCAGCAAGAGACAGGAGTAGTTGCCTGCCCTCCTCTCCGTAACTCCTCGAATATGCTGCGTGAGGCTTCGCTGGTTGCCAGTGGTGTTCAGAAGTCCAACGGATTATTTCCTCAATTGGAAGATCCCATTTTCACCGGGGTGCCCAGTGATGCAGGTAATGATGACCGTTTCACCGGTAACGTAGACGGGATGATCAGGACTCTTAGAGATTTTGGGTTGAGACACATGATCTGAAACGATTGGGTCGGTATTTTGGAGATACAGCGCGGAAAAAGGCTGCACCGACCATTGCTCATCCCTGCACTAGTTTAATTTAGTTTAGCTATACATCACGGAAGCAGGCTATTCGGCCCACCGTGTCCGTGCCAACCAGCAATTACCCATACACTTGTTTAGATTAGTTTTGTCATACAGCAAGAAACAGGCCCTTCGGCCTACCGAGTCGACACCGACCAGCAATACCTGTACACTAGTTTAGTTTAGTTTAGTTCAGTTCAGAGAGACAGTGAGGAAACAGGCCCTTCGGCCCACCGTGTCCACACTGACCATCGAACACTCATGCATTAGTTTAGTTTAGTCGAGAGATACATCATGGAAACAGGCCCTTCGGCCCATCGGGTCCACGCTGACCAGTGATCACTCATTAACGATTTTAAGTTAGTTTAGTTTAGTTTAGAGATACAGCATGGAAACAGGCCCTTCGGTCCATCGACTCGGTGCCAAACATTGATCATCCCAAACACTAGTTTAGTTTAATTTATTTTAGTTTCAGTGATACAGCGAGGAAACAGGCCCTGTGGCCCACCTAGTCTGCAACAACCAGCGATCCCCGCGCACGAACACTATGCTACACACTAGGGTCAATTTACAATTTTACCGAAACCAATTGAGCATCCTAAACACTAGTTTAGTTTAGTTTATTATAGTTTCAGAGTTACAGCGAGGTAACTGGCCCATGTTGCCCACCGACTCTGCGCTGACCAACGATCACCCATACACTAGTTTAGTTTAGTTTAGAGATCCAGATGTGGAAACAGGCCCTTCGGCCCACATAGTCTGCACCGACCAGCGACCCCCCTACACCAGTTTAGCTTAATTTAGTTTAGGGATACAGTGAGGCAACAGCCCTGAAAGTCCTATGAATCCGTGCGGACCATCGATCACCCATATAATAGTTTAGTTTAGAGATATAGCATTGTAACTGGCCCTTCGATCCTCCTAGTCTGCGCCGACCAGCGATTCCCCTACACACTAACACTATCATACACACGTGGAGCAATTTACAATATTACCGAAGCTTATTAAGGTACAAACCTGTACGTCTTTGGAGTGTAGTTGGAAACCAGAGACCCCGAAACCCACACAGGTCATGGGGTGAATGCACTACCTCTGCACAGACAGCACCCGAGGTCGGCAGCACTCTACTGTTGCGCCACCTTGCCTCCCTGGTGTTGGAAATATCCACCCTGAGGGGAAAAGATTCTAACTGTATACCCTAGGTATGCCTATCTAACATAGACACAAAAAGCTGGAGTAATTCAAAGGGCCAGACAGCATCTCTGGGGAAAAGGAATAGGGTAATGTTTCGGGTCAAGACCCTTCTTCAAACTGAGAGTAAGGGGGTAGGTAAACTAGAGATACAGACGGCGATGTAGAGTGATATAGAACAAATTAATGAAAGATATATATTAAGATATGCAAAAAAGGTAACAGTGCTAAAAGAAACGCGCCATCGTTAGCTGTTGTCTAGTTGAAAACGAATCTATATTCCTACCTCCGTGTTGCCCAACCAAAATATGAGATGCTCTTCCTCCAATTTGTATTTGGTCTCACTCTGACAATGAAGGAGGCCCAAGACAGAAATGTCAGTATCGGAATGGGAAGGGGGAATGGAAGTGTTTGGCAAATGGGAGATCGGTTTAAACCAGCATTTGCCGTTCCTTCCAACACACTATGCCTATCAAGGTCTTGTTTCGGTGCAGTGGGACTCCAAAACTCAAAGGGCTAAAACAGAGCGCTAAAGCGGAAATGAGATTCTACACTAACCTACGACTATGATGCAAACAGGTTGACTTGGGGGGGAAATAATCCATCGACCAGAGACTTGCTTCAGCAAGACACAGGAGTAGTTGCCTGCCCTGCTCTTCGTAACTCTCCTGATGTGCTGGGCGAAGCTTCGCTGGGCGCCAGTGCTGTTCAGAATTCCAACGGAATCTTTCCTCAATTGGAACATCCCACTTTCACCGGGATGTACATTGATGCAGGTAATGGTGACCGTTTCCCCGGTAACATAGACGGGATTATTAGGATTCTTAGAGATTTTGGGTTGCGACAGAGGATCTGTCCAGCCTAGCTTCAACCAGAGCCTGAAGAAGGTTCCTGTGATGTGGAAGACATCCTGTCTGGTTCCTGAACCAAAGGGGACGTGTCCCAACTCCTCAAATGACGACAGTCCGGTGGCGCCAACTTCACACATCATAAAGTCCCTGGCGAACCTAGTTCTCACTCACCTGCGACTACTGGTTAAACCATACCTGGGCGCCCTGCAGTTCGCTGACCAAGCAAAGGTGGGGGTGGAGGACAACATCTTCCACCTGCTCCATCGTTCCAATGTTCAGCAGGATAAGCTGGGAAGCACTGTCAGAGTAATGTTTTTTACTTCTCCAGTACTTTTAACACCATCCAGCCTGCGCTGCTCGGGAACAAACAGACGAAGATGTGGGGGGATCCTCCATTGGTGTCCTGGATCACCAACTACCTGACTGGACGACCACAATATGTCAGACTACAGAACTGTGTCTCGGACATGTTAGTGAACAACACAGGGGCCCCACAGAGGACGGTCCTCTCTCTCTCTTCCTGTCCTCTGTCTTCAGAAACAACTCGGGCTCATGCCACCTGCAGATGTTTTTGGATGACTCTGCAATTGTGGGCTGCATCAGTGAGGGGAGGGAAGCTGAATACAGAGGTGTAGTCAACAACTTTGTTGAGTGGTGTGGGCTGAATCACCTGCCGCAAAACACCGACAAGACTAAGCTGTGACACTGTCTAAGAAATGACAGAGCTGTCTGTGCATTCTAAGGAGGATATTCAACGTCTGCAATAAGATGCTGTAGATGTTCTGTCAATCGGTGGTGGCCAGTGCCCTCTTCTTTGCTGTCATGTGCTGGGGTTGCAGGGCGAAAATCATGGATGCCAATAGAACCGAACATTGAAACATAGAAACATAGAAAATAGGTGCAGGAATAGGCCATTCGGCCCTTCGAGCCCGCACCGCCATTCAATATGATCATGGCTGATCATCCAACTCAGTATCCTGTACCTGCTTTCTCTCCATACCCCCTGATTCCATTAGCCACAAGGGCCACATCTAACTCACTCTTAAATATAGCCAATGGACAGGCCTCAACTACATTCTGTGGCAGAGAATTCCAGAGATTCACCACTCTATGTGTAAAAAATGTTTTTCTCATCTCAGTCCTAAAATATTTCCCCTTTATCCTTAAACTGTGACCCCTTGTTCTGGACTTCCCCAACATCGGGAACAATCTTCCTGCATCTAGCCTGCTGAACCCCTTAAGAATTTTGTAAGTTTCTATAAGACCCCCCCCCCACCTCGATCTTCTAAATTCTAGCGAGTACAAGCCGAGTCTATCCTGTCTTTCTTCATATGAAAGTCCTGACATCCCAGGAATCAGTCTGGTGAACCTACTCTGCACTCCCGCTATGGCAAGAATGTCCTTCCTCAGATTAGGAGACCAAAACTGTACGCAATACTCCAGGTGTGGTCTCACCAAGACCCTGTACAACTGCAGTAGAACCTCCCTGCTCGTATACTGAAATCCTTTTGCTATGAATGCTAACATACCATTCGCTTTCTTCACTGCCTGCTGCACCTGCATGCCTACTTTCAATGACTGGTGTACCATGACGCCCAGCTCCACCGGGAACGCTGCGTCCATCCTGGAGGTGGAGTTGTTAATGGTCTTGCAGGGGAAGATGATCCTCATGCTGTGGAACATCTTAGACAATACAGCTTGTCCCCTCCAGGACACATTGGTCAACATGAGGAGCACATTCAAGGTGCAGCAGAAAACGCCACAGTAGATCCCTTTTCCCTATGGCTATCGAACTGTACAACTCGTCCCCCTTCTGTCGTGGGGTTGACTGACTCCCCTTCACCCCGCTCCCACATTCGCCCTTCACTCCCCTCTTCAATCTTTGCACATCCCCAATTATAGACTTTTCACTCGACACTTTAGTTCCATGTATCTTGTTGAGTTTCCCTATCTAGGTTCTATCGTATCGCATCTTAAAAGAAAGTGAGCTGAACGGAACTAAATTACACTGCAGTAAACTAAACTGGATTAAATTGAACTAAAACGTACTAAACTAAGCCTAAGAAATTTATGTGTTGAACTAAACTAAATAAAACTGATGTAATCTAAACTAATCTAAATGAAATCAGTCTGGACAGAACTCCCTGGTTTGCTTCTCAGCTCCATCATAATTAGCACCGTAATCCCCCTCTGAATAAATCCCACGACGAAGGCGTGTGTGACTAACCTGTGACACGTATGTGGACCGCTGGGCTTGGAGGGGACGGTAGCCACCGAGCGGAGACGTGCACCAACATGACACATGTGTAGGTGCTGTCCATGTCTGCCCTTAAGTCTGTGACACGGTGGGTGAAGGTCGTGTGACTTCCTGTGCTGTTGGTGAGAAGGTTGGAGTCTTTCCTCAAGTGAAACCTCCCCGCCGTGTCTCGCCGTGAACTAGCGCACGTGAGGGTGACGGATTCTCCAGGCACATACACAGGATAATCAGGAGTCTTGGAGACAGTCGGCGGCGGCGGACGTTCTGGAACAACAAACATTGCCATAAAACATTCACAAGCACATAAAAACGTGAGGTGTTACATTTTGAAAAGTACAAAATGGGCAGGACCTACACAGTTCTGGGGAGTGTAGTAGAGTAGAGCGATTGCGGAGCTCAGGCATATAGTTCCCTGAAAGTGGAAAAATAGGTAGATAGGAATTGTTGTAGAGCAGAGGGAGTTTGGAGCACGGTTACATAGTTCCTTGAAGGTGGCATCATAGGTGGATAGAGATGGTTGTAGAGCAGATGGATCTAGGAGCGCAGGCACATAGTGCCTTGAAGGTGGCGTTGCAGGTAGATAGTGTGTTGTACACCAGTGGGACCAAGGGTAAATTGACACAGTGGCCTGAAAGTTGTATCACAGGTAGGTAGGTAATGTTGTTGAGCAGAGGGATCTAGGCGCACAGGTACATATTTCCCTAAATTTACCACCACAGGATGATAGGTAGTGTAGTAGAACATATGGATCTAGAAGTGCAGGTACATCTTTCATTGAAAGTGGCATCATAGGGAGCGTTGTAGAATAGAGGGATCCGGGAGTGCAGGTACATAGTTCCATTAAGATGGAGTCATTGCTCGATTGGGAGTGGTGTAGTGTACAGGGATATGAACCAAACTGAACTGAATTAAATTAAACTAAATCAAACTGAATGAAGGCAAAGAAAATAAAAGGAACTAAACAAACTGATGTAAACTAAATATAACTAAATTAAACTGAATCAAACTAAAGTTAGCCTAATAATCTAGCAGAGCTGTACAGCCACCACCCACGCAAAGCCGCGGGTCCCGATGGTATCAGCCCTTGGGTACTCAAGCCGTGTGCCAGCCAGTTGTGCAAAGTCCTCCAGCCTAGCTTCAACCAGAGCCTGAAGAAGGTTCCTGTGATGTGGAAGACATCCTGCCTGGTTCCTGAACCAGAGGGGACGTGTCCCAACTCCTCAAATGACGACAGTCCGGTGGCGCCAACTTCACTCATCATAAAGTCCCTGGCGAACCTAGTTCTCACTCATCTGCGACTACTGGTTAAACCATACCTGGGCGCCCTGCAGTTCGCTGACCAAGCAAAGGTGGGGGTGGAGGACGACATCTTCCACCTGCTCCATCGTTCCAATGTTCAGCAGGATAAGCTGAGAAGCACTGTCAGAGTTATGTTTTTTACTTCTCCAGTACTTTTAACACCATCCACCCTGCGCTGCTCGGGAACAAACTGACGAAGATGTGGGGGGTTGCTCCATTGGTGTCCTGGATCACCAACTACCAGACTGGACGACCACAATATGTCAGACTACAGAACTGTGTCTCGGTCATGTTAGTGAACAACACAGGGGCCCCACAGAGGACGGTCCTCTCTCTCTTCCTGTCCTCGGTCTTCAGAAACAACTCGGGCTCATGCCGCCTGCAGATGTTTTTGGATGACTCTGCAATTGTGGGCTGCATCAGTGAGGGGAGGGAAGCTGAATACAGAGGTGTAGTCAACAACTTTGTTGAGTGGTGTGGGCTGAATCACCTGCTGCAAAACACCGACAAGACTAAGCTGTGACACTGTCTAAGAAAGGACAGAGCTGTCTGTACATTCTAAGGAGGATCTTCAACGTCTGCAATAAGATGCTGTAGATGTTCTATCAATCAGTGGTGGCCAGTGCCCACTTCTTTGCTGTCATGTGCTGCGGTTGCAGGGCGTAAATCATGGATGACAATAGAACCGAACATTGAAACATAGAAACATAGAAAATAGGTGCAGGAATAGGCCATTCGGCCCTTCGAGCCTGCACCGCCATTCAATATGATCATGGCTGATCATCCAACTCAGTATCCTGTACCTGCTTTCTCTCCATACCCCTGATCCCGTTAGCCACAAGGGCCACATCTAACTCACTCTTAAATATAGCCAATGGACAGGCCTCAACTACATTCTGTGGCAGAGAATTCCAGAGATTCACCACTCTATGTGTAAACAATGTTTTTCTCATCTCAGTCCTAACATATTGCCCCTTTATCCTTAAACTGTGACCCCTTGTTCTGGACTTCCCCAACATCGGGAACAATCTTCCTGCATCTAGCCTGTCCAACCCCTTAAGAATTTTGTAAGTTTCTATAAGACCCCCCCTCAATCTTCTAAATTCTAGCGAGTGCAAGCCGAGTCTATCCTGTCTTTATTCATATGAAAGTCCTGATATCCCAGGAATCAGTCTGGTAAACCTACTCTGCACTCCCTCTATGGCAAGAATGACCTTCCTCAGATTAGGAGACCAAAACTGTACGCAATACTCCAGCTGTGGTCTCACCAAGACCCTGTACAACTGCAGTAGAACCTCCCAGCTCCGATACTCAAATCCTTTTGCTATGAATGCTAACATACCATTCGCTTTCTTCACTGCCTGCTGCACCTGCATGCCTACTTTCAATGACTGGTGTACCATGACGCCCAGCTCCATCGGGAACGCTGCGTCCGTCCTGGAGGTGGAGTTGGTAATGGTCTTGGAGGGGAAGATGATCCTCAAGCTGTGGAACATCTTAGACAATACAGCTTGTCCCCTCCAGGACACATTGGTCAACATGAGGAGCACATTCAAGGTGCAGCAGAAAACGCCACAGTAGATCCCTTTTCCCTATGGCTATCGAACTGTACAACTCGTCCCCCTTCTGTCGTGGGGATGACTGACTCCCCTTCACCCCGCTCCCACATTCGCCCTTCACTCCCCTCTACAATCTTTGCACATCCCCAATTATAGACTTTTCACTCGTCACTTTAGTTTCATGTATCTTGTTGAGTTTCCCTATCTAGATTCTATCGTATCGCATCTTAACAGAAAGTGAGCTGAACAGAACTAAATTACACTGCAGTAAACTAAACTGGATTAAATTGAACTAAAACGTACTAAACTAAGCCTAAGATATTTATGTGTTGAACTAAACTAAATTAAACTGATGTAAACTAAACTAATCTAAATGAAAGCAGTCTGGACAGAACTCCCTGGTTTGCTTCTCAGCTCCATCATAATTAGCACCGTAATCCGCTCTGAATAAATCCTATGACTAACCTGTGACACGTATGTGGACCGCTGGGCTTGGAGGGGACGGGAGCCACCTAGCGGAGACGTGCACCAACATGACACATGTGTAGGTGCTGTCCATGTCTGCCCTTAAGTCTGTGACACGGTGGGTGAAGGTCGTGTGGCTTCCCGTGCTGTTGGTGAGAAGGTTGGAGTCTTTCCTCAAGTGAAACCTCCCCGCCGTGTCTCGCCGTGAACTAGCGCACGTGAGGGTGACGGATTCTCCAGGCACATACACAGGATAATCAGGAGTCTTGGAGATAGTCGGTGGACGCGGGCGTTCTGGAATGAAAAACATCGTCCTAAAATATTTACATGCGCAGAGAAACGCGTGGTGTTCCGTTCTGGAAAGTCCAACATGGGCACGTCCTACATACTGAATGGACAAGGACGAAGGACAAAGGACATTTATTGTCACATACACCAAATTTGTGCCATGCAGCACAAATAGACACAACATTAAAGAAATTTAACATAAAGCATAAAAACATCCCCCCACAATGGATCCCACTGTGGGGGAAGGCACAAAGTCCAGTCCTTATCAACTTGTCCACCCATAGTCTGGCCTATATAGGCCTCCACAGTCGCCGCTACGGGGGCCGATGTTACAGGCCCTTCTTCGCCCGGTGATGGTGCTCCGACGTCGGGAGAACCCTCTCAGCAGCTTGGGACACCTGGAACGGCCGTCTCCCTACCGGAGTCCGCGGCTTCCGAAGCCGACAGGCCGCGCTCGATGGAGCTCCACCACTGGCGATCTCGTCGCCAGATCCCAGGCTCCCGATGTAAAGTTCAGCGCCGCCGCCCGCAGCTGACCGCTCCACAGACCTGCAGCTCCGCTATGTTCACCGGCGGTCCCAGCTCACCGGAGTTCCAGCGCGGCGACCCGGGCAAGGCATCGCCCGCTCCGCTCCGCGATAGCGCTACGGCGCTGTGCCGCCGCCGAAGCAGAGATTCTGGGCGGTCCCCTCAGGAAACGCCGCTCCTGGCCCGCTGGTAGGCCGCGAGGACAGGTCGAAAGTGCAGCACGGAGAAAAGCTGCCTCTCCGACCAGGTATGGACCCTAGAAAGTAGTCCCCCCCCCCCACATAAAAAAGAATAGAACTCCTAAAAACAAAACAACTAACTAACTAAATTGTTTTTTAAAGATGAAAACGGACAGCTGCAGGCTGGGCAGCCATACCACACAGGACGGCGAATGGTAGAGCTCTTGATAGTGTTGTAGAGCAGCTTTGGGGAGTTTTGTAGACCAGCTCTGGGGAGTGTTGTAGAGCAGCTCTGGGGAGTGCTGTAGAGCAGCGCTGGGGAATCTTGTAGAGCAGTGGAATCTCGGAGGGCAGGTACATTTTTAATTGAAGGTGGCGGTGCAGGTAGATAGAGAGTATTGCCGAGCACAGGGATCTAGAAGTCAATGGACACAATTTCCTGGAAGTGGCAACACAGGTAGATTGGGAGTATTGTACAGCAGAGGGATCTAATTGTGCAGGTACTTACTTCCCTAATAATGCGTCACAGGACGTTTGGGAGTGCAGGAGAGCAGAACGATCGAGAAGTGCAGGTATATCGTTCCCTAAAAGTGGCGTCATTGGTAGATAGGGATTATTATAGAGCAATGAACTGTCCTCAACTACCTTCTGTGGCAGAGAATTCCACAGATTCACCACTCTTTGTGTAAAAAATCATTTTCTCATCTCGGTCCTAAAAGACTTTCCTCTTATCCTTAAACTGTGACCCCTAGTTCTGGACTTCCCCAACATCGGGAATAATCTTCCTGCATCTAGCCTGTCCAACCCCTTAAGAATTTAGTAACTTCTATATGATCCCCCCTCAATCTTCTAAATTCTAGCGTGTACAAGCCGAGTCTATCCAGTATTTCCTCATATTAAAGTCCTGCCATCCCAGAAATCAGTCTGGTGAGAGGAGGGAAGCTGAATACAGAGGTGTAGTCAAGAACGTTGTTGAGTGGTGTGGGCTGAATCTCCTGCAGCTCAACACCGACAAGACTAAGCTGTGACACTGTCTATGAAAGGACAGAGCCATCTGTACTTTCTGAGGAGGAGCATCAACGTCTGCAGTAAGATGTTGCAGATGTTCTATCAATCGATGGTGGCCAATGCCATCTTCTTTGAGATCATGTGCGGCTGTAGCAGGGCGAAGGTCATGGAAGACAATAGAACCAACCAGCTCATCGAGTAGGGCTGCGTCCGCCCTGGAGGTGGAGTTGGTGATTGTCTTCGAGGGGAAGATGATCCTCAAACTGTGTAACATCTTGGAAAATACAGCTCATTCCCTGCATGACACACTGGTCAAACTGCGGAGCACCTTCAGCAACAATCTGGTTCCACCAAGATGCAGCAGAAAACGCCACATGAGATCCTTTTCCCTGTGGCTATCAAACTGTAGACCTCCTCCCCCTTCTTTCGTGAGTTTCACTGACTCCCGATCACACCCTCCCCCATGCCCCCTTTACCCCCTCTCCAATCTTTGCCCATCCCCAATCCTAGACTTTTCACTCGTTACTTTAATTCAATGCATCTTATTGTGTTTCATGATTGTTGGCAGACTTATTTCCGTCTCTAGGTTCTATCGTATCGCAACGTAACAGGAAGTGAGCTGAACGGAACTAAATTACACTGAAGTAAAATGAACTGGATTAAATTAAACTAGAACATATTAAACTAAGCCGTAGAAACTAATGTGAGCAGAACTAATCTAAATAAAACTGAAGTAAACTAAACTAATCTAAATGAAAGGAGTCTGGACTAAACTACCCAGGTTTCTTTCACAGCTCCATCACACTAAGCAGAATAATCCTCCTCTGAATAAATCCCATGACGACGGCGTGTGACACCTGTGGCACGTATGTGGACCGCTGGGCTTGGAGGGGACGGGAGCCACCGAGCGGAAACGTGCACCAACATGACATATGTGTAGGTGCTGTCCATGTCTACCCTCACGTCTGTCACGCGGTGGGTGAAGGCCGTGTGACTTCCCGTGCTGCTGGTGAGAAAGTTGGAGTCTTTCCTCAACTGAAACCTCCCCGCCGTGTCTCGTAGTGAACTAGCGCACGTGACGGTGTCGAATTCTCCTGACACATACACAGAATAATCAGGAGTCTTGGAGATAGTCGGTGGATGCGGGCGTTCTGGAATGAAAAACATCGCCCTAAAATATTTACATGCACAGAGAAACGTGTGGTGTTACGTTCTGGAAAGTCCAACATGGGCAAGTCCTACATGGTGAATAGAAGAGTTCTGGGGAGTGTTGTAGAGCAGCTCTGTGGAGTGTTGTAGAGCAGTTCTGGGGAGGGTTGTAGAGCAGCTCTGGGGAGTGTTGGAGAGCAGAGGGATCTAGGAGCGCAGGTACATTTTTCCTTGAAGGTAGATAGGAAGTTTTGCAGAGCAGAGGAATCTAGGAGTAAATGGAAACCGTTTCCTGAAAGGGGCAACACAGGTAGATTGGGAGTATTGTAGAGCAGAGGTATATCAAAGTGCAGGTAGTTACTTCCCTAAGAATGCGTCACAGGACGTTTGGGAATGTGGGAGAGCAGAACGATCAGGAAGTGCATGTACATCGTTCCCTGAAAATATCGCCATTGTTAGATAGGGATTATTATAAATGTGATGTTATCCACTTTAGTAGCAAAAACAGGCAGGCTGATTGCTATCTAAATTGCGTCAGTTGGGAAAAGGGGAAGTATAACGGGATCTGGGGGTCCTTGTCTATGAAAGTTAGCATGCAGGTACAGCAGGCAGTGAAGAAAGCGAATGGCATGTTGGCCTTTATAACAAGAGGAATCGAATATATGAGCAAGGAGGTCCTTCTGCAGTTGTACAGAGCTCTAGTGAGACTACACCTGGAGTATTGTGTGCATTTTCAGTCTCGTAATTTGAGGAAGGACATTATTGCTATTGAGGGAGTGCAGCGTAGGTTTACAAGGTTAATTCCCGGGATGGCAGGACTGTCATATGCTGAGAGAATGGAGTAGCTGGGCTTGTGCACTCTGGAGTTCAGAAGGATGAGAGGGAATCTCATTGAAACATATAAGATTGTTAAGGTTTGGACACGCTAGAGGCAGGAAACATGTTCCCGATGTTGGGGAGACCAGAACCGGGGGTCACGTTTAAAAATAAGGAGTAAGCTATTTAGAACGGAGTCGAGGAAACACTTTTTCTCACAGAGAGTGGCGAGTCTATGGAAGTCTCTGCCTCAGAGGGTGGTGGAGGCAGGTTCTCTGGATGCTTTCAAGAGAGAGCTAGATAGGGCTCTTAAAAATAGCGGAGTCAGGGAATATGAGGAAAAGGCAGGAACGGGGTGCTGATTTGGGATGATCAGCCATGGTCACATTGAATGGCGGTGCTGGCTCGTAGGGCCGATTGGCCTACTCCTGCACCTATTGTCTATTGTCTATTGTCTATTATAGAGCAGAGATATATAGGAGCGCAGGCACATCGTTCCCTGAAGCTGGCGTCACAATTAGATAGGTAATGTTATGGAGTAGAGGGGTCCAGGAGTGCAGGTACTTAGTTCCTGAAGGCGGAGTCAAAGCTCATTACGGAGAGGTGTGGTGGAGAGGGATCAGAACAAAACACAACTGGATAAATTAAACAAATATCAAACTAAAGAAAGCCAAAATGAAAGGAACTAAACTAAGTTAAAATTAAGTAAACTAAAGTACACAACATGGACGGGACGAAACTATAACCCGGGTTCATTTCCCAGCACCATCACACTAAGCACCATAATCCCCCCCCCTGAATAAATCCCAGGACACTGGCGTGTGTGACTGACCCGTGACACGAATGTGGATCGCAGGGCTCTGAGCGGACGGGAGCCAACGAGCGGAAGTGTGCACCAACATGACACAGGTGTAGGTGTTGTCCACGTCTGCCCTTAAGTGTGTGATGCGGTGGGTGAAGGTCGTGTAACTTCTCGTGCTGCTGGTGAGAAGGTTGGAGTCTTTCCTCAACTGAAACCTCCCCGCCGCGTCCCTCCGTGAACTAGCGCACGTGATGGTGACGGATTCCCCAGGCACGTACACGGGATAGTCAGGAGTCTTGGAGATAGTCGGTGGATGCGGGCGTTCTGGAATGAAAAACGTCGCCCTAAAATATTTACATGCACAGGGAAACGTGTGGTGTTACGTTCTGGAAAGTCCAACATGGGCAAGTTCTATGGTGAATAGAAGAGTTCTGGGGAGTGTTGTAGAGCAGCTCTGGGGAGTGTTGTAGAGCAGTTCTGGGGAGGGTTGTAGAGCAGCTCTGGGGAGTGTTGGAGAGCAGAGGGATCTAGGAGCGCAGGTACATTTTTCCTTGAAGGTAGATAGGGAGTTTTGCAGAGCAGAGGAATCTAGGAGTAAATGGAAACCGTTTCCTGAAAGTGGCAACACAGGTAGATTGGGAGTATTGTAGAGCAGAGGTATATCAGAGTGCAGGTACTTACTTCCCTAAGAATGCGTCACAGGACGTTTGGGAATGTGGGAGAGCAGAACGATCAGGAAGTGCATGTACATCGTTCCCTGAAAATGGCGTCATTGTTAGATTGGGATTATTATAAATGTGATGTTATCCACTTTAGTAGCAAAAACAGGAAGGCTGATTACTATCTAAATTGCGTCAGTTGGGAAAAGGGAAAGTATAACGGGATCTGGGGGTCCTTGTCTATGATAGTTAGCATGCAGGTACAGCAGGCAGTGAAGAAAGCGAATGGCATGTTGGCCTTTATAACAAGAGGAATCGAATATATGAGCAAGGAGGTCCTTCTGCAGTTCTACAGAGCCCTAGTGAGACTACGCCTGGAGTATTGTGTGCATTTTCAGTCTCGTAATTTGAGGAAGGACATTCTTGCTATTGAGGGAGTGCAGCGTAGGTTTACAAGGTTAGTTCCCGGGATGGCAGGACTGTCATATGCTGAGAGAATGGAGTAGCTGGGCTTGTGCACTCTGGAGTTCAGAAGGATGAGAGGGTATCTCATTGAAACATATAAGATTGTTAAGGTTTGGACACGCTAGAGGCAGGAAAAATGTTCCCGATGTTGGGGAGACCAGAACCGGGGGCCACGTTTAAAAATAAGGAGTAAGCTATTTAGAACGGAGTCGAGGAAACACTTTTTCTCACAGAGAGTGGCGAGTCTATGGAATTCTCTGCCTCAGAGGGCGGTGGAGGCAGGTTCTCTGGATGTTTTCAAGAGAGAGCTAGATAGGGCTCTTAAAAATAGCGGAGTCAGGGAATATGAGGAAAAGGCAGGAACGGGGTGCTGATTTGGGATGATCAGCCATGATCACATTGAATGGCGGTGCTGGCTCGTAGGGCCGATTGGCCTACTCCTGCACCTATTGTCTATTGTCTATTGTCTATTATAGAGCAGAGATATATAGGAGCGCAGGCACATCGTTCCCTGAAGCTGGCGTCACAATTAGATAGGTAATGTTATGGAGTAGAGGGGTCCAGGAGTGCAGGTACTTAGTTCCTGAAGGCGGAGTCAAAGCTCATTACGAGAGGTGTGGTGGAGAGGGATCAGAACAGAACACAACTGGATAAATTAAACAAATATCAAACTAAAGAAAGCCAAAATGAAAGGAACTAAACTAAGTTGAAATTAAATAAACTAAACTAAACAACATGGACGGGACGAAACTATAACCCGGGTTCATTTCCCAGCACCATCACACTAAGCACCATAATCCCCCCCTGAATAAATCCCAGGACGGTGGCGTGTGTGACTGACCTGTGACACGAATGTGGATCGCAGGGCTCTGAGCGGACGGGAGCCAACGAGCGGAAGTGTGCACCAACATGACACGGGTGTAGGTGTTGTCCACGTCTGCCCTTAAGTCTGTGATGCGGTGGGTGAAGGTCGTGTAACTTCTCGTGCTGCTGGTGATAACGTTGGAGTCTTTCCTCAACTGAAACCTCCCCGCCGCGTCCCTCCGTGAACTAGCGCACGTGATGGTGACGGATTCCCCAGGCACGTACACGGGATAGTCAGGAGTCTTGGAGATAGTCGGTGGCGGCGGACGTTCTGGAACAACAAATATGGCCATAAAGCATTCACATGCACAGAAAAACGCGAGTTGTTCAAAATGGGCAGGACCTACACAGCTCTGGGGAGTGTTGTAGAGTAGAGGGATTGAGGAGCACGGGCATATAGTTCGTTGAGAGTGGAAAATATGTAGATAGGGATTGTTGTAGAGCAGAGGGATCTAGGAACGCAGGTACATAGTTCCTTGAAGGTGGCGTCACAGGTAGATAGGAATTATTGTTGAACAGAGGGATCTAGGAGCGCAGGTGCATAGTTCCTTGAAGGTGGCGTCACAGGTAGATAGGGATTTTTGTTGAACAGAGGGATCTACGAACGCAGGCACATAGGTGGTGTTGCAGGTGGATAGGGTGTTGTAGACCAGTGGGACATAGGAATCAAATGGACACAGTTCCCTGAAAGTGGTATCACAGGTAGGTAAGGAATTTTGTTGAGCAGAGGGAACTAGGAGTACAGGCAGTGATGGAAATTGTGTGCGTGGGGGGGGGGGGGTTGCGCACGGGGACGGAGTTCCCGTAGCTTACAGTTTCCATCCTGTGCGTGAATTCGCAGATTTGTCCTGCGCTACTTAATCCAAGGGCGAGCGAACGAGCGGACAGACGAACGAAAGTAACGGTCACAGAGCAGAATAGGTGACATTTCCGGTCGAGACCCTTCTTTAGACTGAGTCAGGGAAAAGAGGAACAAGAGATATAGACGGTACTAAGGATAAATGAATGGTAGATATGCCTATATCTCCCGTTTCCCTTTCCCTTGATTGTCAGTCTGAAGAAGGGTCTCGACCAGAAATGTCACCTATTCCGCTCTATGATCGATACGGTCGTCCGTCTGTCCACACGTTCGCTCGCTCTTGGTGCCGGTGCTTCTCCCCTCAGACTCCGCCAAACAAACAGACACACACACACACACACACACACACACACACACACACACACACACACACACACACACACACACACACACACACACACACACACACACACACACACACACACACAAACACACACACACACACACACACACACATACACACACACACACACACACACGCGGCTAGTATGGACATTGTGGGACGAATGGATTCTTGGGCTGGCAGCTCAGTCACTCAGGCCTGGTGGGCTGGCGGCTCAGTCACTCAGCCCTGCGGGGCTGGCAGCTCAGTCACTCAGGTCTGGTGGGCTGGCAGCTCAGTCACTCAGGCCTGGTTGGCTGGGTGCTCAGTCACTCAGGCCTCGTGGGCTGGCAGCTCAGTCACTCAGGTCTGGTGGGCTGGCATCTCAGAAACTGCAAGAAATTCTGCCCAAAACAATTGAGAGACTGTGAGAGAGAAAGGGGAGAAGGTGGAGAATCAATTTTAGAAATTTTACAGCATGAAGGAGGATATTATATCATAGCTTGTATCTCACATGGAGCCAATGAAGGGAGTGAGAAAAATACTGGGGTGAGGTTTAATATTTGCAGGGGGAATACCTATTGATGGACCGAAGGGACTCCTTCAGGGCTAGTACCGGCCTGATCGGCCGAAGGAGCTCTTTTAAAAAAATCAGTGAAAGCTCAGTGAAAGCCACGTTTTCTGGACTTTTCCTGGCCTGGAACGGGCCTTTTGGGCGAAATTGCTCCTCCCGGGCTTATGCGGGCATTTTGGCCAAAAGGGATTGGTTTTTCGGCTAATAGGGGCCTTGTGAGCCGAAATTAGTGGTTTCAGGCAATCCAAACAATATTTTATTTCATTTCCATTTCACATTCAAGCACAGGGCAGGCCAAACAGCTCATTGCATTTTCATTTCATTTCCATTTCCATTACATTTTCAAGCACAGGGCAGGCCGAACAGCTCATTGCATTTTCATTTAATTTCCATTGCCATTGCAGTTCCAAGCACAGGGCAGGCCAAGCCAAACAGCTCATTGCATTTTCATTTCACTTGCATTACCAGTGCATCTGCGGTTCCTTCCTGTTGGGGGGGGGGGAACCCTGGCCCGTGGCGGCTCCTGGTCCGTTTCCTCCGTGGGTGCTGCCTGTGCAGCTGAGTTCCTCCAGCACTCTGTGCACAGACCGTTTTATTCAAAACTGCCGGCGGGAGATCAACCGCCTCAACCTCCACTCCCCCGTCTCACTCTAACCTCTCTCCCCCTGAACGTACAGCCATCGACTCACTCCGCAACAACCCAGACAGGGTTATCCAACCCGCCGACAAGGAAGGTGCCGTGGTAGTCTGACGCGCTTTTCTCTACAAAGCTGAAGGCATGCGCCAACTCTCGGACACATCCTCCAACTTATACCTGGACCTTGACCCCACTGATGAGCACCAGGCCATTATCTCTATCACCATCACTGACTTCATCAACTCCGGCTCCCTGCCCCTTCAAGCCCCCAACCTCATCGTTCCCCAGCCCCTTTTCCCCAAAATCCACAAACCTGACAGTCCTGGTAGACCCATTGTTGCTGCCTGTTCGTGCCCCACCGAACTTATTTCCACATACCTGGACTTCCCCTGGTTAAACCCCTCCCGACCTATGTTCAAGGCACCCCAGACACTCTCCGTCGTCTCCGGGCATTTCATTCACTAGGCCCCCGTTCCCTCATCTTCACCATTGACGTCCAGTCACTCTACACCTCCATCCCCCACAAGGAGGTTCTCTAAGCCCTCCGGTTCTTCCTCGACAGGAGAACCAAACAATCCCCGTCATCAGATATGCTCCTCCACTTAGCGGAGCTGGTCCTTACCCTCAATAACTTTTAGTTTGACTCCTCCCATTTCCTCCAAATACAAGGCGTAGCTATGGGCACGTGCATGGGCCCCTGCTATGCCTGCCGCTTTGTAGGGTACGTCGAACAATTCTTGTTCGAGACGTACTAGGGCCCCATCCCCTACCACTACCTCCGCTATATCCACGATTGCATTGGTGCTACCTCCTGCACCCACACACAACTCAATGACTTCATCAACTTCACCACTAACTTTCATCCGGCACTCAAATACACCTGGACCATTTCCGACACTGTCCTTGATCTCACTATCTCCATCGCAGGTGATAGACTTCTGACCGACATCCATTCTAAACCCACTGACTCCATTGGCTATATAGACTAAACTTCTTCCCAACCTGCTTCCTGTAAGGATTCCATCCCCTACTCCCAATTCCTCCGTCTGCGCCGCATCTGCTCCCAGGATGAGGTGTTCCACACCAGGGAATCTGAAATGTCCTCATTCTTCAGGGAACGGGGGTCCCCTCCCCTACTAGAGATGAGGCTCTCACCAGGGTCTCTTCAATACCCCGCAACACTACTCACTCTCCCTATCCCCCCACTCGGAACAAGGGCAGAGTCCCCCTAGTCCTCACCTTCCACCCCACTAGCCGTCACATACACCAAATAGTCCTCCGTCATTTTAGCCACCTCCAACGTGACCCAACCACTAGCCACACCTGCCCATCTCTCCCCCCTGTCTGCTTTCCGCAATGACCTCTCCCTCCGTAATTCCCTGGTCAATTCTTCCCTTCCGACCCACAACAATCCCTCCCCGGGCACGTTCCCTTGCAAACGCAGGAGAGGCTACACTTGTCGCTTTACCTCCCCCCTCGAATCCATTCAAGGATCCAAGCAGTCGTTCTAGGTGCGACAGAGGTTCGCCTGCATCTCCTCCAACCCCATCTATTGCATCCGCTGCTCTAGATGCCAGCTGATCTACATCGGTGAGACCAAGCTTAGGCTTGGCGATCGTTTCGCAGAACACCTTCCGATCGGTCCGCATTAACCAACGTGACCTCCCTGTGTCTCAGCACTTCAACTCCCCCTCCCATTCCGAATACGTCCTTTCTGTCCTGGGCCTCCTCCATGGCCAGAGTAAGCAACACCGGAATTGGAGGACCAGCACCTCATATTCCGCTTACGTAGTCTCCTCCCCTTCCCAGCTCTCCCTCAGCCTTCTGGCTCCTCCTCTTCCTTTCTTCTTCCCGCCCCCCCACACTGCATCAGTCTGAAGAAGGGTTTCAGCCCGAAACGTTGCCTATTTCATTCGCTCCATAGATGCTGCCGCACCCGCTGGGTTTCTCCAGCACTTTTATCTACCTTCGATTTTCCAGCATCGGCAGTTCCTTCTTGAACACTCTGTGTTTTTGTTTGGTTCTGGAGTAGAAGGTGGCCATGGGGGGTGGGTGTGGGGGGGGGGGGGTGGGGGTGCGGTGGCTCAGTGGGACGGGCGGCGGTTCTGGGGAGTGGGTGGAATTTCGGTTCGAAACCGTTCTGCAGACAATCACAAGTACTCTCTCCGACGAGAGTTTAGTTCAGTCTGAAGAAGTGTCTTCTCTCCAGTCGCTGCCTGTCCCCCTGACTTACTCCAGCTTTATGTCTAACTTCAATTTCAAGAGTTAAATAAAAAACACAGAGTGCTGGAGGAACTCAGCGGGCTAGGCGGCATCTGTGGAGGGATTGGATTAGGAGTTGTTTCTGGCAAGGATTCTTCTTCAATAGGAAGGAACTGCAGAACAAAGTTACCAGAGCGGATACTAGTATCTTTGCTGCAGATCAGGCATGATATTTTTCCGATTTAAATCGGAATTCCGATTTTATTGTTTTCCTATTTGTCAATTTTTTGTGCCCGATCATTTGGCGGCCAATCAACCGCTGTCTCTAAAAGGGTTGCGTCCAATCATCGACCAGCTGCCCTTAAAATTCCCGTCCAATCAACAAATCGGTGTCCTCCCGTCAAATTAGCCGCTGTCTCCAAGGGCATTGTGTCCAATCACATAATGCGCTGGGCACTCGACGGCCAATCAGACACGGTCTCCGAGGGGCCTTTTGATCAATCACCGACCTGCTTCCCTTCCGAAGCAGACGATGGCTTCAGCCAACACATAGAGGCAGAGAGACAGAGACAGAGAGAGACAGAGAGAGAGAGAGACAGAGATAGAGAGGGAGATGCAAGAAAGCAGCTATGACATATAATACACAATAAACTTTATTATGAATACACAATGAACAATTTATGCACTATTGTACTGTTCCATGGGTATGACCGCGCATGAACACCCCCCCCCACCTTCCTTCCCCAACCTCAGCCTCACGGACCTCAGAGTACCCCTATTTCCTAAAACCCATTTCCATCACTGGGGTTGAGAAGATTAGAGAGTTGAACGCGTAACTCAAATACTGGTGTGGAAGAGTGGGTTTGAATTTGTGGGACATTGGCACAAGTATTTGTGAAGGAGGGAACTGTTCCAATGGGATGGACTTCACTTGAATCTGCCTGGGTCCAGACTCCTGGCAAACCATATAACCAGGTCTGTGGATAGAGCTTTAAACTAAATAGTAGCGGGGGGTGGGATCAACAAATTGGAAATGTATGGTGGAGTTAAAGGGAAAGAAAGTGCAGAAAATATTACAGAAGTCTCCAGAAGTAATAGTACGGAAAGTTTAAGAAGGGATAGGAGAGCAACATCCGGTAAAATCGTGACCGGTGCGAGACGAGAAGAGGTGAACACCAAAGTAAAGGTGTTGTATATGAATGCACGTAGTACCAAGGAACAAAGTGGATGTGCTTGGAGTACAGTTAGAAATTGGTGGGTATGTTGTTGTGGGCATTACAAAGATGTGGCTGCAAAATGATCTGAGATGAGAGCTGAATATACAAGGTTACACGTCCCATCAAAAAGACAGACAGGTTCGCAGGGGGGTTGGGGTAGCTCTGCTGGTAAGGAATGGAATTCAGTTCATAGCAAGGAGTGATATAGAATCAGAAGACGGAGTGTCATGGTGGATAGAGTTGAGAAATTGCAAAGGTAAAAATAGCCTAATGGGAGTTAATTACAGGCCTCCAAATAGAAGCCAGGATATAGGGGACAAGTTACATCAGGTTATACAATCAGCACGTAAGAAAGGCAATGCTACGAAAGGTGGTCATGAGAGATTTCAATATGCAGGTAGGCTGGGAAAGTCAGATTGGTACTGGAACCTAAGAGTGCCGCTGAAATGGTTTCTTGGAGCAACTTGAAGTGGAGCCAAAAAGTGAAAATGCAATTATGGATTTAGTGTTGTGTAATGAACTGGATTTAATAAGGGGGCTCACGGTAAAGGAACCACTAGGAGGGAGCGACCACAATATGATAAGATTCAACTTGCAGTTTGAAAGGGAGATGGTGACATTTGATATGCCGGTATTACAGCTGAGTGAAGGGGAGTACAGAGACATGCGGGAGGAGCTGAATGTTGACTGGAAAGGGACCTAGCAGCAATGATGGTGGAACAGCAATGGCAGGAATATCTGGGAATAATTCAGAAGATGAAGGATCTTTTCATTCCAAACAGGAATAAAGATTCCAGGGAGAAAATAAGGTGACGTTGGCTGACAAGGGAAGCCACGGAAGGCATCAAATTAAAGAGAAGGCATTTGAAAATCAGTGGGAAGCCGGAGGATTGGGAAGCTTTTAAAGAACAAAAGAGGGTAACTAAAAAGGCTATATGGAGGGAAAAAAAGAAATAAGAACGTAAGCTCGCCAATAATTAAAAAGAAGATCGCAAGAGTTTCTTCAGATATATAAAGAGTAAGAAAAAGGCAAGATTGGACGATGGACCGCTGAAAAATAATGCAGAAGTGATAATGGAGAATAAAGAAATGGCAGAGGAATGTAATAACTTTTTTGCATCAGTCTTCACAGTAGAAGACACCAGCAAAGTGACTGAACTTCACGAGAGTCATGGGGTGGAAGTTAGTGGAGTGGCTAAACTAAGGAGAAGGTGCTTGGGAAGAAGTATGCACTAAAGTATGGACATTGTGGAGGCATTAATAGTGATATTTCAAAAATCACTAGTCAGGAGTGGTTCCAGACGAGTGGAATAATACCCCATTGTCCAAGAAGGGAGAAAAGCAGAAGAGTGAAAACTACAGGCCAGTTGGTCTGACTTCAGTAGTTGGAACGATTTTAGAGTCCAATACAAAGTATGAGATTACGGAGTACTTAGAACGTCATGATGAAATGGGCCGAAGTCAGCATGGTATTGAGAAGGAGATATCATGCCTGACAAATCTGCTGGAATCGTTTGATGAAGTAAATGGCCGACAGACATAGGAGAATTAGTGAATGTTGGTTACCTAAATTTTCAGGAAGCCCTATATAAGGTGCCAGACGTGAGACTGCTAAGGAGATGAGAACTCATGGCATCAAAAGGGCAGATACTAGCATGGATTGCAGGTTGGCAAAACTCTTCTAAATTCTTCTAAGCTCCAGCGAGTACAGGATCAGTGCTAAGAAACGCTCATCACATGTTAACATACTCATTCCTGGAATCATTATTGTAAACCTCCTCTGGAAATTCTCCAGCGCCAGCACATCCTTCCTCAGATATGGTGCCCAAAACTGCTCACAATATTCCAAACACGGCCTGACCAGCATCTTATCGAACTTCGGCATTACATCCCTATTTTTGTATAAATAAATGTTAACATTGAGTTTGCGTTCTTTACTACCAATTCGACTTGATGATTAACTTTTTTTCGAATCTTTCACCAGCACTCCCAAGTCCCTTAGCACCTCCGATGTCTGGATCCTCTCTACATTTATAAAATAGTCTACCTGTTTATTCCTGCTACCAAAATTCATGACTCCACACTTTGCAACACTATGTTCCATCTGCCACTTCTCTGTCCACTCTCCCAACCTGTCTAAGTATTCTGCAGAGTCCCTGCTATCTCTACACTATATGCCCCTTCACCTATTTTCGTATCATCCACACACTTGGCCACAAAGCCTTCAATCCCCGCGTCCAAATCATTAATGTACAACGTGAAGAGTAGCGGCCCCAGTACCGACCCGTGCAGAACTCCACTATTCAATGGCAGCCAACCAGAAAAAAAAACTTTATTGCCACTCTTTGCCTTTTGCCATGCAGCTAACCTGCTATCCATGTATCTGCCCTTTGATACCATGGGCTCTCATCTTCCTTAGCAGCCTCAGTGTTGGGCCTTATCAAGGTTTTCTGAAAGTCTACGTAAACACCATTTACTGATTCTCCTATGTCTGTCCTGCTATTTATTTCTTCAAAGAATCCCAACAAATTTGTCATGCAAGACCTTCCCTTCACGAAGCCATATTGACATCATGAATCTGTGATGGATTCTTAGAAGTAGCTTCAAGCGGCTTGTATTGGAGCCTACCAGGGAGAAGGCAATTCTCGCTTTAGTTTTATATAATGAACCGGATTTGATAAAGGAACTTGGGGTTAAGGAGCCATTAGGAGGTAGAGACCATAATATGGTCAAATTTAATCTACAATTGGAGAGGGAAAAGGGTAAATCGGGCGTGTTAGTGTTGCAGTTGAATAATGGGGACTATGGAGCCATCAGGGAGGAGCTGGCCAAAGTTGACTGGAAAGACACCCTAGCAGGGATGATAGTGGAACAACAATGGCAGGTATTTCTGGGAATAATACATAATGTGCTGGATCAGTTCATTCCAAAGGGAAAGAACGATTCCAAGGTGAGTAAGGGGCAACCGTGGCTGATTAGGGACGTCAGGGACAGTATAAATATAAAATATAAGAAGTACAATGTAGCAAAGATGAGGAAGCAAGAGGATTGGGTAATGGTTAATGAGCAACAGAAGATAACTAAAAAGGCAATACGTGGAAAAAGATGAGGTACGAAGGTAAGTTAGCCAAGAATATAAAGGAGGATAGTAAAAGCTTATTTAGGTATATGAAGAGGAAAAAATTAGTTAAGTCCAAAATTGCCCCCTT
>JAXLNO010004312.1:811702-826800 GCA_038087875.1 Malacoraja senta
TGGTGGATAGAGTTGAGAAATTGCAAAGGTAAAAATAGCCTAATGGGAGTTAATTACAGGCCTCCAAATAGAAGCCAGGATATAGGGGACAAGTTACATCAGGTTATACCATCAGCACGTAAGAAAGACAATGCTACGAAAGGTGGTCATGAGAGATTACAATATGCAGGTAGACTGGGAAAGTCAGATTGGTACTGGAACCTAAGAGTGCCGCTGAAATGGTTTCTTGGAGCAACTTGAAGTGGAGCCAACAAGTGAAAAGGCAATTATGGATTTAGTGTTGTGTAATGAACTGGATTTAATAAGGGGGCTCAAGGTAAAGGAACCACTAGGAGGGAGCGACCACAATATGATAAGGTTCAACTTGCAGTTTGAAAGGGAGATGGTGACATTTGATATGCCGGTATTACAGCTGAGTGAAGGGGAGTACAGAGACACGAGGGAGGAGCTGACTGTTGACTGGAAAGGGACCTAGCAGCAATGATGGTGCAACAGCAATGGCAGGAATATCTGGGAATAATTCAGAAGATGAAGGATCTTTTCATTCCAAACAGGAATAAAGATTCCAGGGAGAAAATAAGGTGACGTTGGCTGACAAGGGAAGCCACGGACAGCATCAAATTAAAGAGAAGGCATTTGAAAATCAGTGGGAAGCCGGAGGATTGGGAAGCTTTTAAAGAACAAAAGAGGGTGACTAAAAAGGCTATATGGAGGGGAAAAAAGAAATAAGAACGTAACCTCGCCAATAATTAAAAAGAAGATCGCAAGAGTTTCTTCAGATATATAAAGAGTAAGAAAAAGGCAAGATTGGACGATGGACCGCTGAAAAATAATGCAGAAGTGATAATGGAGAATAAAGAAATGGCAGAGGAATGTAATAACTTATTTGCATGTCGTCACAGTAGAAGACACCAGCAAAGTGACTGAACTTCACGAGAGTCATGGGGTGGAAGTTAGTGGTGTGGCTAAACTAAGGAGAAGGTGCTTGGGAAGAAGTATGGACTAAAGTTAGATCTCATCTGATCTGGATGTACTGCACCCTAGGGTTCTGAGGGTGGCTTCAGACATTGTGGAGGAATTAATAGTGATATTTCAAAAATCACTTGTCAGGAGTGGTTCCAGACGAGTGCAATAATACGCCATTGTCTAAGAAGGGAGCAAAGCAGAAGAGTGAACACTACAGGCCAGTTAGTCTGACTTCAGTAGTTGGAACGATTTTAGAGTCCAATACAAAGTATGAGATTACGGAGTACTTAGAACGTCATGATGAAATGGGCCGAAGTCAGCATGGTGTTGCGAAGGAGATATCTTGCCTGACAAATCTGCTGGAATAGTTTGATGAAGTAAATGGCCGAACAGACATAGGAGAATTAGTGAATGTTGTTTACCTAGATTTTCAGGAAGCCCTATATAAGGTGCCAGACGTGAGACTGCTAAGGAGATGAGAACTCATGGTATCAAAAGGGCAGATACTAGCATGGATTGCAGGTTGGCAAAACTCTTCTAAATTCTTCTAATCTCCAGCGAGTACAGGATCAGTGCTAAGAAACGCTCATCACATGTTAACATACTCATTCCTGGAATCATTATTGTAAACCTCCTCTGGAAATTCTCCAGCGCCAGCACATCCTTCCTCAGATATGGTGCCCAAAACTGCCAACAATATTCCAAACACGGCCTGACCAGCATCTTATCGAACTTCGGCATTACATCCCTATTTTTGTATATAAGCCTTTTTGAAATAAATGTTAACATTGAGTTTGCTTTCTTTACTACCAATTCGACTTGATGATTAACTTTTTTTGGAATCTTTCACCAGCACTCCCAAGTCCCTTAGCACCTCCGATGTCTGGATCCTCTCTACATTTAGAAAATAGTCTACCTGTTTATTACCTGCCACCAAAATTCATGACTCCACACTTTGCGACACTATGTTCCATCTGCCACTTCTCTGTCCACTCTCCCAACCTGTCTACGTATTCTGCAGAGTCCCTGCTATCTCTACACTATATGCCCCTTCACCTATTTTCGTATCATCCACACACTTGGCCACAAAGCCTTCAATCCCCGCGTCCAAATCATTAATATACAACGTGAAGAGTAGCGGCCCCAGTACCGACCCGTGCAGAACTCCACTATTCAATGGCAGCCAACCAGAAAAAAAACCTTTATTGCCACTCTTTGCCTTTTGCCATGCAGCTAACCTGCTATCCATGTAACTGCCCTTTGATACCATGGGCTCTCATCTTCCTTAGCAGCTTCATGTGTGGCGCCTTATCAAGGCTTTCTGAAAGTCTACGTAAACACCATTTACTGATTCTCCTTTGTCTGTCCTGCTATTTATTTCTTCAAAGAATCCCAACAAATTTGTCATGCAAGACCTTCCCTTCACGAAGCCATATTGACATCATGAATCTGTGATGGATTCTTAGAAGCAGCTTCAAGCAGCTTGTATTGGAGCCTACCAGGGAGAAGGCAATTCTCGCTTTAGTGTTATATAATGAACCGGATTTGATAAAGGAACTTGGGGTTAAGGAGCCATTAAGAGGTAGAGACCATAATATGGTCAAATTTAATCTACAATTGGAGATGGAAAAGGGTAAATCGGGCGTGTTAGTGTTGCAGTTGAATAATGGGAACTATGGAGCCATGAGGGAGGAGCTGGCCAAATTTGACTGGAAAGATACCCTAGCAGGGATGACAGTGGAACAACAATGGCAGGTATTTCTGGGAATAATACAGAATGTGCTGGATCAGTTCATTCCAAAGGGAAAGAAAGATTCCAAGGTGAGTAAGGGGCAACCGTGGCTGATTAGGGACGTCAGGGACAGTATAAATATAAAATATAAGAAGTACAATGTAGCAAAGATGAGGAAGCAAGAGGATTGGGTAATGGTTAATGAGCAACAGAAGATAACTAAAAAGGCAATACGTGGAAAAAGATGAGGTACGAAGGTAAGTTAGCCAAGAATATAAAGGAGGATAGTAAAAGCTTATTTAGGTATGTGAAGAGGAAAAAATTGCCCCCTTGAAGACTGTCCAAAATTGCCCCCTTGAAGACTGTAAAATCTGAATTTATTATGGGGAACAAGGAACTGGTAGATGAGTTGAACATTGGATCCGTCTTCACTAAGGAGGACACAAACAATCTTCCTGATATACTAGTGACCAGACGATCTGGCGTAACGGAGGAACTGAAGGAAATCCACATTAGGCAGGAAATGGTGTTTGGTAGACTGATGGGACTGAAGGCTGATAAATCCCCAGGGCCTGATGGTCTGCATCCCAGGGTACTTCAGGAAGTTGCTCTAGAAGTCATGGATGCACTGGTGATAATTTACCAATGTTCTATAGATTCAGCATCAGTTCCTGTGGATTGGAGGGTAGCTAATGTTATCCCACTTTTTAAGAAAGGCGGGAGAGAGAAAACAGGGAATTATAGACCAATTAGCCTGACATCGGTGTGGGGAAGATGCTTGAGTCAATTATAAAAGATGAAATAGCCGAACATTTGGATAGCAGTAACAGGATCGGTCCTAATCAGCATGGATTTACGAAGGGGAAATAATGCTTGACTAATCTTCTGGAATTTTTTGTGGATGTAATTAGGGAAATGGACAAGGGAGAGGTACCTGGACTTTCAGAAAGCATTTGATGAGGTCCCACGTTGGAGATTAGTGGGCACAATTAGGGCGCATGGTATTGGGTGTAGAGTGCTGACATGGATGGAAAATTGTTTGGCAGACAGGAAAGAAAGAGTAGGGATTAACGTGTCCCTTTCAGAATGGCAGGCAGTGACCAGTGAGGTTACGCAAGGCTCGGTGCTGGGACCGCATCTATTTACAATATACATCAATGATTTAGCTGAAGGGATTCAAAGTAACATTAGCAAATTTGCAGACACAAAGCTGGGTGGCAGTGTGAACTGTGAGGAGGGTGCTATGTGAATGCAGGGCAGGACAGGTAGGAGGAGTGGGCAGATGCATGGCAGATGCAGTTGAATGTGGATAATTGTGAGGTTATCCACTTTGGTAGCAAAAACAGGAATGCCGATTATTATTTAAACGTGGTCGTTGGGAAACGGGGAAGTAAAACGGGATCTGGGGGGTCCTTGTTCATCAGTCAATGAAAGTAAGCATGCAGATACAGCAGGCAGTGAAGAAAGCGAATGGTATGTTGGCCTTCATATCAAGAGGAGTTGAGTATTGGATCAAAGAGGTCCTTGTGAAGTCGTATTGGGCCCTAGTAATACCACACATGGAATAGTGTGTGCAGTTTTGGTCCCCTAATTGAGGAAGGACGTTCTTGCTATTGAGGGAGTGCAGCGTAGGTTTACAGGGTTAATTTCCGGAAAAGCGGGACTGTCACATGTTGAGAGAATGGATCGGCTGGGCTTGTATACTCTGCGGATTTGAAGGATGAAAAAGGAATCTTATTGAAATCGATCATATTATTAAGGGTTTGTACACGCTACGGGCAAGAACATGATCCCAATGTTGGGGGAGTCCAGAATCAGGGGCCTCAGTTTAAGAATAAAGGGTAAGACATTTAGAACGGAAACGAGGGAACACTTTTTCACGTAGACGGTTGTGAGTCTGTGGAATTCTCTGCCTCAGACCGCGGTGGAGGCGGTTCTCTGGATACTTTCAAGAGAGAGCTAGATAGGATTCTTAAAGATAGCAGAGTCAGGGGATATGGGGAGAAGGCAGGAACGGGGTACGGCTTGGGGATGATCAGCCATGATCACAGTTAATGGCGGTGCTGGCTCCAAGGGCCGAATGTCCTACTCCTGCACCTATTATCTATTGTCTATTGTCTATTTTATCGTGAACTTCTAAGTACTCCATAACCTCATCATTTATAATGGACTCTAACATCCGTTTTATGACCCTGTGGCTCTGAGACTACGACTATGACTATGCTCTACGATTCTATGACTCTATAGCTCAATGACAATGACTATGTCTATGGCTCTATGGCTATGACTCCATGTCTCTATAGCTTTATGACCACGACTCTCTGCCTCTGCCTCTCACACTCTGGCGATATGGCAATATGGCAATATGACGATGTGGTGATATGACTATGATTCCATCGTTGTCTGGCTCTTTGGCTCTCTGACGGTATGACTGATTCCGTCGTTCTGTGGCTCTGGGGCTCTCTGACGATATGACTGTGATTCCGTCGTTGTGTGGCTCTGCGGCTCAATGACACTATGGCTTTACTGCGCACTTGCCTTTAGTACATTGGACTCCTGCATCTTCATTATGACCGCAGTTGTTTATTTTCCATCCAGGGAAGGTACATTGCGAAAGAGATGTTTCGTTTCCACGGCAGGAGACGTCGTCCATCCAAATGTTCCCGCTCCCCGCGCCAAACCGATCTCCATTGAATGCCGTGGCGCTGGGGCCGCATTTTATTTCACGACAGACAACCTCGGCATCTCGAACATCCCAGCTGTCATCGCAAACCGTCCCCCACTGTCCTTTGTACTTCACCTCCACTCTCCCCGAACAACGATCGCTACCTCCCGCGAGCCTTACGTCAAAATCTGACGAAAAACAGTAAGAAATTAAGACCGGGTAAATCAGGGCAGGTACGTTGGTCAAGAAGGCAAGACACAAAGTTCCCGAGTAACTCAGTGGGTCAGACAGCATCTCTGGAGAACATGGAGAGGTGACATTTTGTGTCAGTACTACTTGGAAGTAGGGTCCTGACCCAGAACGTCACCACCTATCCAAAGTACTCGATTGTTTCGATGAACACCTTCGAACAGTCCTGAGTTACTCTCTGACCCGTTGTGTGTTAATGTCTCTATCTATCTATCTATCTATCTATCTATCTATCAATCTATCTATCTATCTATCTATCTATCTATCTATCTATCTATCTATCTATCTATCTATCTATCTATCTATCTATCTATCTATCTATCTATCTATCTATCTTTCTATCTATCTATCTATCTATCTATCTATCTATCTATCTATCTATCTATCAATCTATCTATCTATCTATCTATCTATCTATCTATCTATCTATATATCTATCTATCTATCTATCTATCTATCTATCTATCTATCTATCTATCTATCCATCCATCCATCCATCCATCCATCCATCCATCCATCCATCCATCCATCCATCCATCCATCCATCCATCCATCCATCCATCCATCCATCCATCTATCTATCTATCTATCTATCTATCTATCTATCTATCTATCTATCTATCTATCCATCCATCCATCCATCCATCCATCCATCCATCCATCCATCCATCCATCCATCCATCCATCCATCCATCCATCCATCCATCCATCCATCCATCCTTCCATCCATCCATCTATCTATCTATCTATCTATCTATCTATCTATCTATCTATCTATCTATCTATCTATCTATCTATCTATCTATCTATCTATCTATCTATCTATCTAAAAGTGCTGGAGGAACTCAGCGGGCTAGGCGGCATATGTGGAGGGATTAGATTAGGAGTTGTTTCGGGCAAGGGTTCTTCTTCAATAGGAAGGAACTGCAGAACAAAGATACCAGAGCGGATACTAGTATCTTTGCTGCAGATCAGGCATGATATTTTTCCGATTTAAATCGGAATTCCGATTTTATTGTTTTCCTATTTGTCAATTTTTTTGTGCCCGATAATTTGGCGGCCAATCAACCGCTGTCTCTAAAAGGGTTGCGTCCAATCATCGACCAGCTGCCCTTAAAATTCCCGTCCAATCAACAAATCGGTGTCCTCCCGTCCAATTAGCCGCTGTCTCCAAGGGCATTGTGTCCAATCACATAATGCGCTGGGCACTCGACGGCCAATTAGACACGGTCTCCGAGGGGCCTTTTGATCAATCACCGACCTGCTTCCCTTCCGAAGCCGACGATGGCTTCAGCCAACACATTGAGACAGAGAGACAGAGACAGAGAGAGACAGAGAGAGAGAGAGAGACAGAGATAGAGAGGGAGATGCAAGAAAGCAGCTATGACATATAATACACAATAAACTTTATTATGAATACACATAGAACAATGTATGCATTATTGTACTGTTCCATGGGTATGACCGCGCATAAACACCCCCCCCCAACCTTCCTTCCCCAACCTCAGCCTCACGGACCTCAGAGTACCCCTATTTCCTAAAACCCATTTCCATCACTGGGGTTGAGAATGAATGAATGAAAACTTTATTGTCATTCAGATATACACCTATACACAGTGCACCTAGAACGAAATTTCGTTGCATTTGACTCTCGAGTTTTTTTTTTAGAAGTGTCGATATTTAAAAAGTTCTAGCCTCGGTTTAATTGATTGTTCAATAATCTTATGGCCTGGGGGATGAAGCTGTTGCAGAACCTGGTTGTCCCGCTCTTCATGCTGCGGTACCTCCTCCCAGAGTTAAGCAGTATAAACAGTCCAAATTGTGGGTGTGTGGGGGCTTTGGTAATGCCCTTAGCTCTACTCAGACAGCGCTTGTACCCCATGTCCATGATGGAAGGAAGAGAAGTCCCAATGATTTTTTCCGCTGTCCTCACCACTCTCTGAAGGCACTTCCAGTCTGCAGCTGTACAGCTGCCGCACCACGTAGAGATACAGCCGGTCATGACCGACTCAATTGTGCTTCTGTAGAAAGTGGCGAGGATGGGAGGGTGGAGGTGTAAACTTCTCAACCTGCGGAGGAAGTACAACCGCTGATGTGCCCGTTTTGCCAGAGATGTAATGTTTGTGGACCAGTTTAAGGTGTCCGTTATATGCACCCCCAGGAACTTGATGCTTTTCACCTGCTCCACTGCTGAGTTGTTGATGCAAAGTGGAGTGTGACTGGGCTGAATTTTCCTTCTGAAATCGACTACAATCTCCTTGGTTTTGTTGCCATTTAGGAGAAGGTTGTTCCTGCTGCACCAGCTCACCAGCTGTTCCACCTCCTCTCTATATGCCTGGTCGTCGTTATTGCGGATGAGGCCCACTACTGTTGTGTCATCCGCGTATTTGATGATATGGTTAGTGGTGGACCTGGCGACACAGTCATGTGTCATCAATGTAAAGAGCAGCGGACTCAGGACACAGCCCTGAGGGGAGCCGGTGCTCAGTTTGATGACAGAGGAGGTGTTCTTCCCCACCCGCACAGACTGGGGTCTTTCGGAAAGGAAATCCAGGATCCAGTTGCATAGAAGATTAGAGAGTTGAACGCGTAACTCAAAGACTGGTGTGGAAGAGTGGGTTTGAATTTGTGGGACATTGGCACAAGTATTTGTGAAGGAGGGAACTGTTCCAATGGGATGGACTTCACTTGGATCTGGCTGGGTCCAGACCCCTGGCAAACCATATAACCAGGTCTGTGGATAGAGCTTTAAACTAAATAGTAGCGGGGGGTGGGATCAACAAGTTGGAAATGTATGGTGGAGTTAAAGTGAAAGAAAGTGCAGAAAATATTACAGAAGTCTCCAGAAGTAATAGTACGGAAAGTTTAAGAAGGGATAGGAGAGCAACATCCGGTAAAATCGTGACCGGTGCGAGACGAGAAGAGGTGAACACCAAAGTAAAGGTGTTGTATATGAATGCACGTAGTACCAAGGAACAAAGTGGATGAGCTTGGAGCACAATTAGACATTGGTGGGTATGTTGTTGTGGGCATTACAAAGATGTGGCTGCAAAATGATCTGAGCTGAGAGCTGAATATTCAAGGTGACACGTCCCATCAAAAAGACAGACAGGTTCGCAGAGGGGTTGGGGTAGCTCTGCTGGTAAGGAATGAAATTCAGTTCATAGCAAGGAGTGATATAGAATCAGAAGACGGAGAGTCATGGTGGATAGAGTTGAGAAATTGCAAAGGTAAAAAATAGCCTAATGGGAGTTAATTACAGGCCTCCAAATAGAAGCCATGATATAGGGGACAAGTTACATCAGGTTATACAATCAGCACGTAAGAAAGGCAATGCTACGAAAGGTGGTCATGAGCGATTTCAATATGCAGGTAGACTGGGAAAGTCAGATTGGTACTGGAACCTAAGAGTGCCGCTGAAATGGTTTCTTGGAGCAACTTGAAGTGGAGCCAACAAGTGAAAAGGCAATTATGGATTTAGTGTTGTGTAATGAACTGGATTTAATAAGGGGGCTCAAGGTAAAGGAACCACTAGGAGGGAGCGACCACAATATGATAAGATTCAACTTGCAGTTTGAAAGGGAGATGGTGACATTTGATATGCCGGTATTACAGCTGAGTGAAGGGGAGTAAAGAGACATGAGGGAGGAGCTGACTGTTGACTGGAAAGGGACCTAGCAGCAATGATGGTGGAACAGCAATGGCAGGAATATCTGGGAATAATTCAGAAGATGAAGGATCTTTTCATTCCAAACAGGAATAAAGATTCCAGGGAGAAAATAAGGTGACGTTGGCTGACAAAGGAAGCCACGGACAGCATCAAATTAAAGAGAAGGCATTGGAAAATCAGTGGGAAGCCGGAGGATTGGGAAGCTTTTAAAGAACTAAAGAGGGTAACTAAAAAGGCTATATGGAGGGGAAAAAAGAAATAAGAACGTAAGCTCGCCAATAATTAAAAAGAAGATCGCAAGAGTTTCTTCAGATATATAAAGAGTAAGAAAAAGGCAAGATTGGACGATGGACCGCTGAAAAATAATGCAGATGTGATAATGGAGAATAAAGAAATGGCAGAGGAATGTAATAACTTTTTTGCATCAGTCTTCACAGTAGAAGACACCAGCAAAGTGACTGTACTTCACGAAAGTCATGGGGTGGAAGTTAGTTGAGTGGTTAAACTAAGGAGAAGGTGTTTGGGAAGAAGTATGGACTAAAGTTGGATCTCATCTGATCTGGATGTACTGCACCCTAGGGTTCTGAGGGTGGCTTCAGACATTGTGGAGGCATTAATAGAGATATTTCAAAAATCACTAGTCAGGAGTGGTTCCAGACGAGTGGAATAATACCCCATTGTCTAAGAAGGGAGAAAAGCAGAAGAGTGAACACTACAGGCCAGTTAGTCTGACTTCAGTAGTTGGAACGATTTTAGAGTCCAATACAAAGTATGAGATTACGGAGTACTTAGAACGTCATGATGAAATGGGCCGAAGTCAGCATGGTATTGTGAAGGAGATATCTTGCCTGACAAATCTGCTGGAATCGTTTGATGAAGTAAATGGCCGAACAGACATAGGAGAATTAGTCAATGTTGTTTACCTAGATTTTCAGGAAGCCCTATATAAGGTGCCAGATGTGAGACTGCTAAGGAGATGAGAACTCATGGTATCAAAAGGGCAGATACTAGCATGGATTGCAGGTTGGCAAAACTCTTCTAAATTCTTCTAAGCTCCAGCGAGTACAGGATCAGTGCTAAGAAACGCTCATCACATGTTAACATACTCATTCCTGGAATCATTATTGTAAACCTCCTCTGGAAATTCTCCAGCGCCAGCACATCCTTCCTCAGATATGGTGCCCAAAACTGCTCACAATATTCCAAACACGGCCTGACCAGCATCTTATCGAACTTCGGCATTACATCCCTATTTTTGTATACAAGCCTTTTTGAAATAAATGTTAACATTGAGTTTGCTTTCTTTACTACCAATTCGACTTGATGATTAACTTTTTTTGGAATATTTCACCAGCACTCCCAAGTCCGTTAGCACCTCCGATGTCTGGATCCTCTCTACATTTAGAAAATAGTCTACCTGTTTATTACCTGCTACCAAAATTCATGACTCCACACTTTGCGACACTATGTTCCATCTGCCACTTCTCTGTCCACTCTCCCAACCTGTCTACGTATTCTGCAGAGTCCCTGCTATCTCTACACTATATGCCCCTTCACCTATTTTCGTATCATCCACACACTGGGCCACAAAGCCTTCAATCCCCGCGTCCAAATCATTAATATACAACGTGAAGAGTAGCGGCCCCAGTACCGACCCGTGCAGAACTCCACTATTCAATGGCAGCCAACCAGAAAAAAAACCTTTATTGCCACTCTTTGCCTTTTGCCATGCAGCTAACCTGCTATCCATGTAACTGCCCTTTGATACCATGGGCTCTCATCTTCCTTAGCAGCTTCATGTGTGGCGCCTTATCAAGGCTTTCTGAAAGTCTACGTAAACACCATTTACTGATTCTCCTTTGTCTGTCCTGCTATTTATTTCTTCAAAGAATCCCAACAAATCTGTCAGCCAAGACCTTCCCTTCACGAAGCCATATTGACATCATGAATCTGTGATGGATTCTTAGAAGCAGCTTCAAGCAGCTTGTATTGGAGCCTACCAGGGAGAAGGCAATTCTCGCTTTAGTGTTATATAAAGAACCGCATTTGATAAAGGAACTTGGAGTTAAGCAGCCGTTAGGAGGTAGAGACCATAATATGGTCAAATTTAATCTACAATTGGAGGGGGAAAAGGGTAAATCGGGCGTGTTAGTGTTGCAGTTGAATAATGGGGACTATGGAGCCATGAGGGAGGAGCTGGCCAAAGTTGACTGGAAAGATACCCTAGCAGGGATGACAGTGGAACAACAATGGCTGGTATTTCTGGGAATAATACATAATGTGCTGGATCAGTTCATTCCAAAGGGAAAGAAAGATTCCAAGGTGAGTAAGGGGCAACCGTGGCTGATTAGGGACGTCAGGGACAGTATACATATAAAATATAAGAAGTACAATGTAGCAAAGGTGAGGAAGCAAGAGGATTGGGTAATGGTTAATGAGCAACAGAAGATAACTAAAAAGGCAATACGTGGAAAAAAGATGAGGTACGAAGGTAAGTTAGCCAAGAATATAAAGGAGGATAGTAAAAGCTTATTTAGGTATGTGAAGAGGAAAAAATTAGTTAAGTCCAAAATTGCCCCCTTGAAGACTGTAAAATCTGAATTTATTATGGGGAACAAGGAACTGGTAGATGAGTTGAACATTGGATCCGTCTTCACTAACGAGGACACAAACAATCTTCCTGATATACTAGTGACCAGACGATCTGGCATAACGAAGGAACTGAGCGAAATCCACATTAGGCAGGAAATGGTGGTTGGTACACTGATGGGACTGAAGGCAGATAAATCCCCAGGGCCTGATGGTCTGCATCCCAGGGTACTTCAGGAAGTTGCTCTAGAAATCATGGATGCACTGGTGATACTTTACCAATGTTCTATATATTCAGCATCAGTTCCTGTGGATTGGAGGGTAGCTAATGTTATCCCACTTTTTAAGAAAGGCGGGAGAGAGAAAACAGGGAATTATAGACCAATTAGCCTGACATCGGTGTGGGGAAGATGCTTGAGTCAATTATAAAAGATGAAATAGCCGAACATTTGGATAGCAGTAACAGGATCGGTCCGAGTCAGCATGGATTTACCAAGGGGAAATAATGCTTGACTAATCTTCTGGAATTTTTTGTGGATGTAATTACGGAAATGGACAAGGGAGAGCTACCTGGACTTTCAGAAAGCATTTGATGAGGTCCCACGTTGGAGATTAGTGGGCACAATTAGGGCGCATGGTATTGGGTGTAGAGTGCTGACATGGATGGAAAATTGTTTGGCAGACAGGAAATAAAGAGTACGGATTAACGGGTCCCTTTCAGAATGGCAGGCAGTGACTAGTGTGGTTACGCAAGGCTCGGTGCTGGGACCGCAGCTATTTACAATATACATCAATGATTTAGCTGAAGGGATTCAAAGTAACATTAGCAAATTTGCAGACACAAAGCTGGGTGGCAGTGTGAACTGTGAGGAGGGTGCTATGAGAATGCAGGGCAGGACAGGTTATGTGAGTGGGCAGATGCATGGCAGATGCAGTTGAATGTGGATAATTGTGAGATTATCCACTTTGGTAGCAAAAACAGGAATGCCGATTATTATTTAAACGTGGTCGTTGGGAAACGGGGAAGTAAAACGGGATCTGGGGGTTCCTTGTTCATCAGTCAATGAAAGTAAGCATGCAGATACAGCAGGCAGTGAAGAAAGCGAATGGTATGTTGGCCTTCATATCAAGAGGAGTTGAGTATTGGAGCACAGAGGTCCTTCTGAAGTCGTATTGGGCCCTAGTAATACCACACATGGAATAGTGTGTGCAGTTTTGGACCCCTAATTGCGGAAGGACGTTCTTGCTATTGAGGGAGTGCAGCGTACGTTTAGAGGGTTAATTTCCGGAAAAGCGGGACTGTCACATGCTGAGAGAATGGATCGGCTGGGCTTGTATACTCTGCGGATTTGAAGGATGAGAAGGGATCATTGAAATCGATCATATTATTAAGGGTATGTACACGCTACGGGCAAGAACATGATCCCAATATTGGGGGAGTCCAGAATCAGGGGTCTCAGTTTAAGAATAAAGGGTAAGACATTTAGAACGGAAACGAGGGAACACTTTTTCACGTAGACGGTTGTGAGTCTGTGGAATTCTCTGCCTCAGAGCGCGGTGGAGGCGGTTCTCTGGATACTTTCAAGAGAGAGCTAGATAGGATTCTTAAAGATAGCAGAGTCAGGGGATATGGAGAGAAGGCAGGAACGGGGTACGGCTTGGGGATGATCAGCCATGATCACAGTTAATGGCGGTGCTGGCTCCAAGGGCTCAAAGTCCTACTCCTGCACCTATTATCTATTGTCTATTGTCTATTTTATCGTGAACTTCTAAGTACTCCATAACCTCATCCTTTATAATGGACTCTAACATCCGTTTTATGACCCTGTGGCTCTGAGACTACGGCTATGACTATGCTCTACGATTCTATGACTCTATAGCACAATGACAATGACTTTGTCTATGGCTCTATGGCTATGACTCCATGTCTCTATAGCTTTATGACCACGACGTTCTGCCTCTGCCTCTCACACTCTGGCGATATGGCAATATGGCAATATGACGATGTGGTGATATGACTATGATTCCATCGTTGTCTGGCTCTTTGGCTCTCTGACGGTATGACTGATTCCGTCGTTCTGTGGCTCTGGGGCTCTCTGACGATATGACTGTGATTCCGTCGTTGTGTGGCTCTGCGGCTCAATGACACAATGGCTTTACTGCGTACTTGCCTTCAGTACATTGGACTCCTGCATCTTCAGTATGACCGCAGTTGTTTATTTTCCATCCAGGGAAGGTACATTGCGAAAGAGATGTTTCGTTTCCACGGCAGGAGACGTCGTCCATCCAAATGTTCCCGCTCCCCGCGCCAAACCGCTCTCCATTGAATGCCGTGGCGCTGGGGCCGCATTTTATTTCACGACAGACAACCTCGGCATCTCGAACATCCCAGCTGTCATCGCAAACCGTCCCCCACTGTCCTTTGTACTTCACCTCCACTCTCCCCGAACAACGATCGCTACCTCCCGCGAGCCTTATGTCAAAATCTGACGAAAAATAGTAAGAAATTAAGACCGGGTAAATCAGGGCAGGTACGTTGGTCAAGAAGGCAAGACACAAAGTTCCCGAGTAACTCAGTGGGTCAGACAGCATCTCTGGAGAAAATGGAGAGGTGACATTTTGTGTCAGTACTACTTGGAAGTAGGGTCCTGACCCAGAACGTCACCACCTATCCAAAGTACTCGATTGTTTCGATGAACACCTTCGAACAGTCCTGAGTTACTCTCTGACCCGTTGTGTGTTAATGTCTCTATCTATCTATCTATCTATCTATCTATCTATCTATCTATCCATCTATCTATCTATCTATCTATCTATCTATCTATCTATCTATCTATCTATCTATCTATCTATCTATCTATCTATCTATCTATCTATCTATCTATCTATCTACCTATATTTCTATTTTTCTATCTATATATCTATCTATCTATCTATCTATCTATCTATCTATCTATCTATCTATCTATCTATCTATCTATCTATCTATCTATCTATCTATCTATCTATCTATCTATCCATCCATCCATCCATCCATCCATCCATCCATCCATCCATCCATCCATCCATCCATCCATCCATCCATCCATCCATCCATCCATCCATCCATCCATCTATATCTATCTATCTATCTATCTATCTATCTATCTATCTATCTATTCTATCTATCTATCCATCCATCCATCCATCCTCCATCCATCCATCCATCCATCCATCCATCCATCCAT
>JAXLNO010004312.1:827000-878435 GCA_038087875.1 Malacoraja senta
AGTTGAATGTGGATAATTGTGAGGTTATCCACTTTGGTAGCAAAAACAGGAATGCCGATTATTATTTAAACGTGGTCGTTGGGAAACGGGGGAAGTAAAACGGGATCTGGGGGGTCCTTGTTCATCAGTCAATGAAAGTAAGCATGCAGATACAGCAGGCAGTGAAGAAAGCGAATGGTATGTTGGCCTTCATATCAAGAGGAGTTGAGTATTGGATCAAAGAGGTCCTTGTGAAGTCGTATTGGGCCCTAGTAATACCACACATGGAATAGTGTGTGCAGTTTTGGTCCCCTAATTGAGGAAGGACGTTCTTGCTATTGAGGGAGTGCAGCGTAGGTTTACAGGGTTAATTTCCGGAAAAGCGGGACTGTCACATGTTGAGAGAATGGATCGGCTGGGCTTGTATACTCTGCGGATTTGAAGGATGAAAAAGGAATCTTATTGAAATCGATCATATTATTAAGGGTTTGTACACGCTACGGGCAAGAACATGATCCCAATGTTGGGGGAGTCCAGAATCAGGGGCCTCAGTTTAAGAATAAAGGGTAAGACATTTAGAACGGAAACGAGGGAACACTTTTTCACGTAGACGGTTGTGAGTCTGTGGAATTCTCTGCCTCAGACCGCGGTGGAGGCGGTTCTCTGGATACTTTCAAGAGAGAGCTAGATAGGATTCTTAAAGATAGCAGAGTCAGGGGATATGGGGAGAAGGCAGGAACGGGGTACGGCTTGGGGATGATCAGCCATGATCACAGTTAATGGCGGTGCTGGCTCCAAGGGCCGAATGTCCTACTCCTGCACCTATTATCTATTGTCTATTGTCTATTTTATCGTGAACTTCTAAGTACTCCATAACCTCATCCTTTATAATGGACTCTAACATCCGTTTTATGACCCTGTGGCTCTGAGACTACGACTATGACTATGCTCTACGATTCTATGACTCTATAGCTCAATGACAATGACTATGTCTATGGCTCTATGGCTATGACTCCATGTCTCTATAGCTTTATGACCACGACTCTCTGCCTCTGCCTCTCACACTCTGGCGATATGGCAATATGGCAATATGACGATGTGGTGATATGACTATGATTCCATCGTTGTCTGGCTCTTTGGCTCTCTGACGGTATGACTGATTCCGTCGTTCTGTGGCTCTGGGGCTCTCTGACGATATGACTGTGATTCCGTCGTTGTGTGGCTCTGCGGCTCAATGACACTATGGCTTTACTGCGCTCTTGCCTTTAGTACATTGGACTCCTGCATCTTCATTATGACCGCAGTTGTTTATTTTCCATCCAGGGAAGGTACATTGCGAAAGAGATGTTTCGTTTCCACGGCAGGAGACGTCGTCCATCCAAATGTTTCCCGCTCCCCGCGCCAAACCGATCTCCATTGAATGCCGTGGCGCTGGGGCCGCATTTTATTTCACGACAGACAACCTCGGCATCTCGAACATCCCAGCTGTCATCGCAAACCGTCCCCCACTGTCCTTTGTACTTCACCTCCACTCTCCCCGAACAACGATCGCTACCTCCCGCGAGCCTTACGTCAAAATCTGACGAAAAACAGTAAGAAATTAAGACCGGGTAAATCAGGGCAGGTACGTTGGTCAAGAAGGCAAGACACAAAGTTCCCGAGTAACTCAGTGGGTCAGACAGCATCTCTGGAGAACATGGAGAGGTGACATTTTGTGTCAGTACTACTTGGAAGTAGGGTCCTGACCCAGAACGTCACCACCTATCCAAAGTACTCGATTGTTTCGATGAACACCTTCGAACAGTCCTGAGTTACTCTCTGACCCGTTGTGTGTTAATGTCTCTATCTATCTATCTATCTATCTATCTATCAATCTATCTATCTATCTATCTATCTATCTATCTATCTATCTATCTATCTATCTATCTATCTATCTATCTATCTATCTATCTATCTATCTATCTATCTATCTATCTATCTATCTATCTATCTATCTATCTATCAATCTATCTATCTATCTATCTATCTATCTATCTATCTATCTATCTATATATCTATCTATCTATCTATCTATCTATCTATCTATCTATCTATCCATCCATCCATCCATCCATCCATCCATCCATCCATCCATCCATCCATCCATCCATCCATCCATCCATCCATCCATCCATCCATCCATCCATCCATCCATCTATCTATCTATCTATCTATCTATCTATCTATCTATCTATCTATCTATCTCATCCATCCATCCATCCATCCATCCATCCATCCATCCATCCATCCACATCCATCCATCCATCCATCCATCCATCCATCCATCCATCCATCCATCCATCCATCCATCCATCCTTCCATCCATCCATCTATCTATCTATCCTATCTATCTATCTATCTATCTATCTATCTATCTATCTATCTATCTATCTATCTATCTATCTATCTACTATCTATCTATCTATCTATCTATCTAAAAGTGCTGGAGGAACTCAGCGGGCTAGGCGGCATATGTGGAGGGATTAGATTAGGAGTTGTTTCGGGCAAGGGTTCTTCTTCAATAGGAAGGAACTGCAGAACAAAGATACCAGAGCGGATACTAGTATCTTTGCTGCAGATCAGGCATGATATTTTTCCGATTTAAATCGGAATTCCGATTTTATTGTTTTCCTATTTGTCAATTTTTTTGTGCCCGATAATTTGGCGGCCAATCAACCGCTGTCTCTAAAAGGGTTGCGTCCAATCATCGACCAGCTGCCCTTAAAATTCCCGTCCAATCAACAAATCGGTGTCCTCCCGTCCAATTAGCCGCTGTCTCCAAGGGCATTGTGTCCAATCACATAATGCGCTGGGCACTCGACGGCCAATTAGACACGGTCTCCGAGGGGCCTTTTGATCAATCACCGACCTGCTTCCCTTCCGAAGCCGACGATGGCTTCAGCCAACACATTGAGACAGAGAGACAGAGACAGAGAGAGACAGAGAGAGAGAGAGACAGAGATAGAGAGGGAGATGCAAGAAAGCAGCTATGACATATAATACACAATAAACTTTATTATGAATACACATAGAACAATGTATGCATTATTGTACTGTTCCATGGGTATGACCGCGCATAAACACCCCCCCCCCCAACCTTCCTTCCCCAACCTCAGCCTCACGGACCTCAGAGTACCCCTATTTCCTAAAACCCATTTCCATCACTGGGGTTGAGAATGAATGAATGAAAACTTTATTGTCATTCAGATATACACCTATACACAGTGCACCTAGAACGAAATTTCGTTGCATTTGACTCTCGAGGTTTTTTTTTAGAAGTGTCGATATTTAAAAAGTTCTAGCCTCGGTTTAATTGATTGTTCAATAATCTTATGGCCTGGGGGATGAAGCTGTTGCAGAACCTGGTTGTCCCGCTCTTCATGCTGCGGTACCTCCTCCCAGAGTTAAGCAGTATAAACAGTCCAAATTGTGGGTGTGTGGGGGCTTTGGTAATGCCCTTAGCTCTACTCAGACAGCGCTTGTACCCCATGTCCATGATGGAAGGAAGAGAAGTCCCAATGATTTTTTCCGCTGTCCTCACCACTCTCTGAAGGCACTTCCAGTCTGCAGCTGTACAGCTGCCGCACCACGTAGAGATACAGCCGGTCATGACCGACTCAATTGTGCTTCTGTAGAAAGTGGCGAGGATGGGAGGGTGGAGGTGTAAACTTCTCAACCTGCGGAGGAAGTACAACCGCTGATGTGCCCGTTTTGCCAGAGATGTAATGTTTGTGGACCAGTTTAAGGTGTCCGTTATATGCACCCCCAGGAACTTGATGCTTTTCACCTGCTCCACTGCTGAGTTGTTGATGCAAAGTGGAGTGTGACTGGGCTGAATTTTCCTTCTGAAATCGACTACAATCTCCTTGGTTTTGTTGCATTTAGGAGAAGGTTGTTCCTGCTGCACCAGCTCACCAGCTGTTCCACCTCCTCTCTATATGCCTGGTCGTCGTTATTGCGGATGAGGCCCACTACTGTTGTGTCATCCGCGTATTTGATGATATGGTTAGTGGTGGACCTGGCGACACAGTCATGTGTCATCAATGTAAAGAGCAGCGGACTCAGGACACAGCCCTGAGGGGAGCCGGTGCTCAGTTTGATGACAGAGGAGGTGTTCTTCCCCACCCGCACAGACTGGGGTCTTTCGGAAAGGAAATCCAGGATCCAGTTGCATAGAAGATTAGAGAGTTGAACGCGTAACTCAAAGACTGGTGTGGAAGAGTGGGTTTGAATTTGTGGGACATTGGCACAAGTATTTGTGAAGGAGGGAACTGTTCCAATGGGATGGACTTCACTTGGATCTGGCTGGGTCCAGACCCCTGGCAAACCATATAACCAGGTCTGTGGATAGAGCTTTAAACTAAATAGTAGCGGGGGGTGGGATCAACAAGTTGGAAATGTATGGTGGAGTTAAAGTGAAAGAAAGTGCAGAAAATATTACAGAAGTCTCCAGAAGTAATAGTACGGAAAGTTTAAGAAGGGATAGGAGAGCAACATCCGGTAAAATCGTGACCGGTGCGAGACGAGAAGAGGTGAACACCAAAGTAAAGGTGTTGTATATGAATGCACGTAGTACCAAGGAACAAAGTGGATGAGCTTGGAGCATAATTAGACATTGGTGGGTATGTTGTTGTGGGCATTACAAAGATGTGGCTGCAAAATGATCTGAGCTGAGAGCTGAATATTCAAGGTGACACGTCCCATCAAAAAGACAGACAGGTTCGCAGAGGGGTTGGGGTAGCTCTGCTGGTAAGGAATGAAATTCAGTTCATAGCAAGGAGTGATATAGAATCAGAAGACGGAGAGTCATGGTGGATAGAGTTGAGAAATTGCAAAGGTAAAAAATAGCCTAATGGGAGTTAATTACAGGCCTCCAAATAGAAGCCATGATATAGGGGACAAGTTACATCAGGTTATACAATCAGCACGTAAGAAAGGCAATGCTACGAAAGGTGGTCATGAGCGATTTCAATATGCAGGTAGACTGGGAAAGTCAGATTGGTACTGGAACCTAAGAGTGCCGCTGAAATGGTTTCTTGGAGCAACTTGAAGTGGAGCCAACAAGTGAAAAGGCAATTATGGATTTAGTGTTGTGTAATGAACTGGATTTAATAAGGGGGCTCAAGGTAAAGGAACCACTAGGAGGGAGCGACCACAATATGATAAGATTCAACTTGCAGTTTGAAAGGGAGATGGTGACATTTGATATGCCGGTATTACAGCTGAGTGAAGGGGAGTAAAGAGACATGAGGGGAGGAGCTGACTGTTGACTGGAAAGGGACCTAGCAGCAATGATGGTGGAACAGCAATGGCAGGAATATCTGGGAATAATTCAGAAGATGAAGGATCTTTTCATTCCAAACAGGAATAAAGATTCCAGGGAGAAAATAAGGTGACGTTGGCTGACAAAGGAAGCCACGGACAGCATCAAATTAAAGAGAAGGCATTGGAAAATCAGTGGGAAGCCGGAGGATTGGGAAGCTTTTAAAGAACTAAAGAGGGTAACTAAAAAGGCTATATGGAGGGAAAAAAGAAATAAGAACGTAAGCTCGCCAATAATTAAAAAGAAGATCGCAAGAGTTTCTTCAGATATATAAAGAGTAAGAAAAAGGCAAGATTGGACGATGGACCGCTGAAAAATAATGCAGATGTGATAATGGAGAATAAAGAAATGGCAGACGAATGTAATAACTTTTTTGCATCAGTCTTCACAGTAGAAGACACCAGCAAAGTGACTGTACTTCACGAAAGTCATGGGGTGGAAGTTAGTTGAGTGGTTAAACTAAGGAGAAGGTGTTTGGGAAGAAGTATGGACTAAAGTTGGATCTCATCTGATCTGGATGTACTGCACCCTAGGGTTCTGAGGGTGGCTTCAGACATTGTGGAGGCATTAATAGAGATATTTCAAAAATCACTAGTCAGGAGTGGTTCCAGACAAGTGGAATAATACCCCATTGTCTAAGAAGGGAGAAAAGCAGAAGAGTGAACACTACAGGCCAGTTAGTCTGACTTCAGTAGTTGGAACGATTTTAGAGTCCAATACAAAGTATGAGATTACGGAGTACTTAGAACGTCATGATGAAATGGGCCGAAGTCAGCATGGTATTGTGAAGGAGATATCTTGCCTGACAAATCTGCTGGAATCGTTTGATGAAGTAAATGGCCGAACAGACATAGGAGAATTAGTCAATGTTGTTTACCTAGATTTTCAGGAAGCCCTATATAAGGTGCCAGATGTGAGACTGGCTAAGGAGATGAGAACTCATGGTATCAAAAGGGCAGATACTAGCATGGATTGCAGGTTGGCAAAACTCTTCTAAATTCTTCTAAGCTCCAGCGAGTACAGGATCAGTGCTAAGAAACGCTCATCACATGTTAACATACTCATTCCTGGAATCATTATTGTAAACCTCCTCTGGAAATTCTCCAGCGCCAGCACATCCTTCCTCAGATATGGTGCCCAAAACTGCTCACAATATTCCAAACACGGCCTGACCAGCATCTTATCGAACTTCGGCATTACATCCCTATTTTTGTATACAAGCCTTTTTTGAAATAAATGTTAACATTGAGTTTGCTTTCTTTACTACCAATTCGACTTGATGATTAACTTTTTTTGGAATCTTTCACCAGCACTCCCAAGTCCGTTAGCACCTCCGATGTCTGGATCCTCTCTACATTTAGAAAATAGTCTACCTGTTTATTACCTGCTACCAAAATTCATGACTCCACACTTTGCGACACTATGTTCCATCTGCCACTTCTCTGTCCACTCTCCCAACCTGTCTACGTATTCTGCAGAGTCCCTGCTATCTCTACACTATATGCCCCTTCACCTATTTTCGTATCATCCACACACTGGGCCACAAAGCCTTCAATCCCCGCGTCCAAATCATTAATATACAACGTGAAGAGTAGCGGCCCCAGTACCGACCCGTGCAGAACTCCACTATTCAATGGCAGCCAACCAGAAAAAAAAACCTTTATTGCCACTCTTTGCCTTTTGCCATGCAGCTAACCTGCTATCCATGTAACTGCCCTTTGATACCATGGGCTCTCATCTTCTTAGCAGCTTCATGTGTGGCGCCTTATCAAGGCTTTCTGAAAGTCTACGTAAACACCATTTACTGATTCTCCTTTGTCTGTCCTGCTATTTATTTCTTCAAAGAATCCCAACAAATCTGTCAGCCAAGACCTTCCCTTCACGAAGCCATATTGACATCATGAATCTGTGATGGATTCTTAGAAGCAGCTTCAAGCAGCTTGTATTGGAGCCTACCAGGGAGAAGGCAATTCTCGCTTTAGTGTTATATAAAGAACCGCATTTGATAAAGGAACTTGGAGTTAAGCAGCCGTTAGGAGGTAGAGACCATAATATGGTCAAATTTAATCTACAATTGGAGGGGGAAAAGGGTAAATCGGGCGTGTTAGTGTTGCAGTTGAATAATGGGGACTATGGAGCCATGAGGGAGGAGCTGGCCAAAGTTGACTGGAAAGATACCCTAGCAGGGATGACAGTGGAACAACAATGGCTGGTATTTCTGGGAATAATACATAATGTGCTGGATCAGTTCATTCCAAAGGGAAAGAAAGATTCCAAGGTGAGTAAGGGGCAACCGTGGCTGATTAGGGACGTCAGGGACAGTATACATATAAAATATAAGAAGTACAATGTAGCAAAGGTGAGGAAGCAAGAGGATTGGGTAATGGTTAATGAGCAACAGAAGATAACTAAAAAGGCAATACGTGGAAAAAAGATGAGGTACGAAGGTAAGTTAGCCAAGAATATAAAGGAGGATAGTAAAAGCTTATTTAGGTATGTGAAGAGGAAAAAATTAGTTAAGTCCAAAATTGCCCCCTTGAAGACTGTAAAATCTGAATTTATTATGGGGAACAAGGAACTGGTAGATGAGTTGAACATTGGATCCGTCTTCACTAACGAGGACACAAACAATCTTCCTGATATACTAGTGACCAGACGATCTGGCATAACGAAGGAACTGAGCGAAGTCCACATTAGGCAGGAAATGGTGGTTGGTACACTGATGGGACTGAAGGCAGATAAATCCCCAGGGCCTGATGGTCTGCATCCCAGGGTACTTCAGGAAGTTGCTCTAGAAATCATGGATGCACTGGTGATACTTTACCAATGTTCTATATATTCAGCATCAGTTCCTGTGGATTGGAGGGGTAGCTAATGTTATCCCACTTTTTAAGAAAGGCGGGAGAGAGAAAACAGGGAATTATAGACCAATTAGCCTGACATCGGTGTGGGGAAGATGCTTGAGGTCAATTATAAAAGATGAAATAGCCGAACATTTGGATAGCAGTAACAGGATCGGTCCCGAGTCAGCATGGATTTACCAAGGGGAAATAATGCTTGACTAATCTTCTGGAATTTTTTGTGGATGTAATTACGGAAATGGACAAGGGAGAGCTACCTGGACTTTCAGAAAGCATTTGATGAGGTCCCACGTTGGAGATTAGTGGGCACAATTAGGGCGCATGGTATTGGGTGTAGAGTGCTGACATGGATGGAAAATTGTTTGGCAGACAGGAAATAAAGAGTACGGATTAACGGGTCCCTTTCAGAATGGCAGGCAGTGACTAGTGTGGTTACGCAAGGCTCGGTGCTGGGACCGCAGCTATTTACAATATACATCAATGATTTAGCTGAAGGGATTCAAAGTAACATTAGCAAATTTGCAGACACAAAGCTGGGTGGCAGTGTGAACTGTGAGGAGGGTGCTATGAGAATGCAGGGCAGGACAGGTTATGTGAGTGGGCAGATGCATGGCAGATGCAGTTGAATGTGGATAATTGTGAGATTATCCACTTTGGTAGCAAAAACAGGAATGCCGATTATTATTTAAACGTGGTCGTTGGGAAACGGGGAAGTAAAACGGGATCTGGGGGTTCCTTGTTCATCAGTCAATGAAAGTAAGCATGCAGATACAGCAGGCAGTGAAGAAAGCGAATGGTATGTTGGCCTTCATATCAAGAGGAGTTGAGTATTGGAGCACAGAGGTCCTTCTGAAGTCGTATTGGGCCCTAGTAATACCACACATGGAATAGTGTGTGCAGTTTTGGACCCTAATTGCGGAAGGACGTTCTTGCTATTGAGGGAGTGCAGCGTACGTTTACAGGGTTAATTTCCGGAAAAAGCGGGACTGTCACATGCTGAGAGAATGGATCGGCTGGGCTTGTATACTCTGCGGATTTGAAGGATGAGAAGGGATCATTGAAATCGATCATATTATTAAGGGTATGTACACGCTACGGGCAAGAACATGATCCCAATATTGGGGGAGTCCAGAATCAGGGGGTCTCAGTTTAAGAATAAAGGGTAAGACATTTAGAACGGAAACGAGCGAACACTTTTTCACGTAGACGGTTGTGAGTCTGTGGAATTCTCTGCCTCAGAGCGCGGTGGAGGCGGTTCTCTGGATACTTTCAAGAGAGAGCTAGATAGGATTCTTAAAGATAGCAGAGTCAGGGGATATGGAGAGAAGGCAGGAACGGGGTACGGCTTGGGGATGATCAGCCATGATCACAGTTAATGGCGGTGCTGGCTCCAAGGGCTCAAAGTCCTACTCCTGCACCTATTATCTATTGTCTATTGTCTATTTTATCGTGAACTTCTAAGTACTCCATAACCTCATCCTTTATAATGGACTCTAACATCCGTTTTATGACCCTGTGGCTCTGAGACTACGGCTATGACTATGCTCTACGATTCTATGACTCTATAGCACAATGACAATGACTTTGTCTATGGCTCTATGGCTATGACTCCATGTCTCTATAGCTTTATGACCACGACGTTCTGCCTCTGCCTCTCACACTCTGGCGATATGGCAATATGGCAATATGACGATGTGGTGATATGACTATGATTCCATCGTTGTCTGGCTCTTTGGCTCTCTGACGGTATGACTGATTCCGTCGTTCTGTGGCTCTGGGGCTCTCTGACGATATGACTGTGATTCCGTCGTTGTGTGGCTCTGCGGCTCAATGACACAATGGCTTTACTGCGTACTTGCCTTCAGTACATTGGACTCCTGCATCTTCAGTATGACCGCAGTTGTTTATTTTCCATCCAGGGAAGGTACATTGCGAAAGAGATGTTTCGTTTCCACGGCAGGAGACGTCGTCCATCCAAATGTTCCCGCTCCCCGCGCCAAACCGCTCTCCATTGAATGCCGTGGCGCTGGGGCCGCATTTTATTTCACGACAGACAACCTCGGCATCTCGAACATCCCAGCTGTCATCGCAAACCGTCCCCCACTGTCCTTTGTACTTCACCTCCACTCTCCCCGAACAACGATCGCTACCTCCCGCGAGCCTTATGTCAAAATCTGACGAAAAACAGTAAGAAATTAAGACCGGGTAAATCAGGTGCAGGTACGTTGGTCAAGAAGGCAAGACACAAAGTTCCCGAGTAACTCAGTGGGTCAGACAGCATCTCTGGAGAAAATGGAGAGGTGACATTTTGTGTCAGTACTACTTGGAAGTAGGGTCCTGACCCAGAACGTCACCACCTATCCAAAGTACTCGATTGTTTCGATGAACACCTTCGAACAGTCCTGAGTTACTCTCTGACCCGTTGTGTGTTAATGTCTCTATCTATCTATCTATCTATCTATCTATCTATCTATCTATCTATCTATCCATCTATCTATCTATCTATCTATCTATCTATCTATCTATCTATCTATCTATCTATCTATCTATCTATCTATCTATCTATCTATCTATCTATCTATCTATCTATCTATCTACCTATATTTCTATTTTTCTATCTATATATCTATCTATCTATCTATCTATCTATCTATCTATCTATCTATCTATCTATCTATCTATCTATCTATCTATCTATCTATCTATCTATCTATCTATCTATCTACTATCTATCTATCTATCTATCTATCTATCCATCATCCATCCATCCATCCATCCATCCATCCATCCATCCATCCATCCATCCATCCATCCATCCATCCATCCATCCATCCATCCATCCATCCTATCTATCTATCTATCTATCTATCTATCTATCTATCTATCTATCTATCTATCTATCTATCTCATCCATCCATCATCCATCCATCCATCCATCCATCCATCCATCCATCCATCCATCCATCCATCCATCCATCCATCCATCCATCCTTCCATCCATCCATCTATCTTTCCATCTATCTATCTATCTATCTATCTATCTATCTATCTATCTATCTATCATCTATCTATCTATCTATCTATCTATCTATCTATCTATCTATCTATCTATCTATCTATCTATCTATCTATCTATCTATCTATCTATCTATCTATCTATCTATCTATCTATCTATCTATCTATCTATCTATCTATCCATCCATCCATCCATCCATCCATCCATCCATCCATCCATCCATCCATCCATCTATCTATCTATCTATCTATCTATCTATCTATCTATCTATCTATCTATCTATCCATCCATCCATCCATCCATCCATCCATCCATCCATCCATCCATCCATCCATCCATCCATCCATCCATCCATCCATCCATCCATCTATCCATCCATCTATCTATCTATCTATCTATCTATCTATCTATCTATCTATCTATCTATCTATCTATCTATCTATCTATCTATCTATCTATCTATCTATCTATCTATCTATCTATCTATCTATCTATCTATCTATCTAAAAGTGCTGGAGGAACTCAGCGGGCTAGGCGGCATATGTGGAGGGATTGGATTAGGAGTTGTTTCGGGCAAGGGTTCTTCTTCAATAGGAAGGAACTGCAGAACAAAGATACCAGAGCGGATACTAGTATCTTTGCTGCAGATCAGGCATGATATTTTTCCGATTTAAATCGGAATTCCGATTTCATTGTTTTCCTATTTGTCAATTTTTTTGTGCCCGATAATTTGGCGGCCAATCAACCGCTGTCTCTAAAAGGGTTGCGTCCAATCATCGACCAGCTGCCCTTAAAATTCCCGTCCAATCAACAAATCGGTGTCCTCCCGTTCAATTAGCCGCTGTCTCCAAGGGCATTGTGTCCAATCACATAATGCGCTGGGCACTCGACGGCCAATTAGACACGGTCTCCGAGGGGCCTTTTGATCAATCACCGACCTGCTTCCCTTCCGAAGCCGGCGATGGCTTCAGCCAACACATTGAGACAGAGAGACAGAGACAGAGAGAGACAGAGAGAGAGAGAGAGACAGAGATAGATAGGGAGATGCAAGAAAGCAGCTATGACATATAATACACAATAAACTTTATTATGAATACACATTGAACAATGTATGCATTATTGTACTGTTCCATGGGTATGACCGCGCATAAACACCCCCCCCCCCCAACCTTCCTTCCCCAACCTCAGCCTCACGGACCTCAGAGTACCCCTATTTCCTAAAACCCATTTCCATCACTGGGGTTGAGAAGATTAGAGAGTTGAACGCGTAACTCAAAGACTGGTGTGGAAGAGCGGGTTTGAATTTGTGGGACATTGGCACAAGTATTTGTGAAGGAGGGAACTTGTCCAATGGGATGGACTTCACTTGGATCTGGCTGGGTCCAGACCCCTGGCAAACCATATAACCAGGTCTGTGGATAGAGCTTTAAACTAAATAGTAGCGGGGGGTGGGATCAACAAGTTGGAAATGTATGGTGGATTTTAAAGTGAAAGAAAGTGCAGAAAATATTACAGAAGTCTCCAGAAGTAATAGTACGGAAAGTTTAAGAAGGGATAGGAGAGCAAGATCCGGTAAAAATCGTGACCGGTGCGAGACGAGAAGAGGTGAACACCAAAGTAAAGGTGTTGTATATGAATGCACGTAGTACCAAGGAACAAAGTGGATGAGCTTGAGCACAGTTAGAAATTGGTGGGTATGTTGTTGTGGGCATTACAAAGATGTGGCTGCAAAATGATCTGAGCTGAGAGCTGAATATTCAAGGTGACACGTCCCATCAAAAAGACAGACAGGTTCGCAGAGGGGTTGGGGTAGCTCTGCTGGTAAGGAATGAATTCAGTTCATAGCAAGGAGTGATATAGAATCAGAAGACGGAGAGTCATGGTGGATAGAGTTGAGAAATTGCAAAGGTAAAAATAGCCTAATGGGAGTTAATTACAGGCCTCCAAATAGAAGCCAGGATATAGGGGACAAGTTACATCAGGTTATAAAATCAGCACGTAAGAAAGGCAATGCTACGAAAGGTGGTCATGAGCGATTTCAATATGCAAGTAGACTGGGAAAGTCAGATTGGTACTGGAACCTAAGAGTGCCGCTGAAATGGTTTCTTGGAGCAACTTGAAGTGGAGCCAACAAGTGAAAAGGCAATTATGGATTTAGTGTTGTGTAATGAACTGGATTTAATAAGGGGGCTCAAGGTAAATGAACCACTAGGAGGGAGCGACCACAATATGATAAGATTCAACTTGCAGTTTGAAAGGGAGATGGTGACATTTGATATGCCGGTATTACAGCTGAGTGAAGGGGAGTACAGAGACATGAGCGAGGAACTGACTGTTGACTGGAAAGGGACCTAGCAGCAATGATGGTGGAACAGCAATGGCAGGAATATCTGGGAATAATTCAGAAGATGAAGGATCTTTTCATTCCAAACAGGAATAAAGATTCCAGGGAGAAAATAAGGTGACGTTGGCTGACAAAGGATGCCACGGACAGCATCAAATTAAAGAGAAGGCATTGGAAAATCAGTGGGAAGCCGGAGGATTGGGAAGCTTTTAAAGAACAAAAGAGGGTAACTAAAAAGGCTATATGGAGGGGAAAAAAGAAATAAGAACGTAAGCTCGCCAATAATTAAAAAGAAGATCGCAAGAGTTTCTTCAGATATATAAAGAGTAAGAAAAAGGCAAGATTGGACGATGGACCGCTGAAAAATAATGCAGAAGTGATAATGGAGAATAAAGAAATGGCAGAGGAATGTAATAACTTTTTTGCATCAGTCTTCACAGTAGAAGACACCAGCAAAGTGACTGAACTTCACGAAAGTCATGGGGTGGAAGTTAGTGGAGTGGCTAAACTAAGGAGAAGGTGCTTGGGAAGAAGTATGGACTAAAGTTGGATCTCATCTGATCTGGATGTACTGCACCCTAGGGTTCTGAGTGTGGCTTCAGACATTGTGGAGGCATTAATTGTGATATTTCAAAGATCACTCGTCAGGAGTGGTTCCAGACGAGTGGAATAATACCCCATTGTCTAAGAAGGGAGAAAAGCAGAAGATTGAACACTACAGGCCAGTTAGTCTGACTTCAGTAGTTGGAACGATTTTAGAGTCCAATACAAAGTATGAGATTACGGCGTACTTAGAACGTCATGATGAAATGGGCCGAAGTCAGCATGGTGTTGCGAAGGAGATATCTTGCCTGACAAATCTGCTGGAATCGTTTGATGAAGTAAATGGCCGAACAGACATAGGAGAATTAGTGAATGTTGTTTACCTAGATTTTCAGGAAGCCCTATATAAGGTGCCAGATGTGAGACTGCTAAGGAGATGAGAACTCATGGTATCAAAAGGGCAGATACTAGCATGGATTGCAGGTTGGCAAAACTCTTCTAAATTCTTCTAAGCTCCAGCGAGTACAGGATCAGTGCTAAGAAACGCTCATCACATGTTAACATACTCATTCCTGGAATCATTATTGTAAACCTCCTCTGGAAATTCTCCAACGCCAGCACATCCTTCCTCAGATATGGTGCCCAAAACTGCTCACAATATTCCAAACCCGGCTGACCAGCATCTTATCGAACTTCGGCATTACATCCCTATTTTTGTATACAAGCCTTTTTGAAATAAATGTTAACATTGAGTTTGCTTTCTTTACTACCAATTCGACTTGATGATTAACTTTTTTTGGAATCTTTCACCAGCACTCCCAAGTCCCTTAGCACCTCCGATGTCTGGATCCTCTCTACATTTAGAAAATAGTCTACCTGTTTATTACCTGCTACCAAAATTCATGACTCCACACTTTGCGACACTATGTTCCATCTGCCACTTATCTGTCCACTCTCCCAACCTGTCTAAGTTTTCTGCAGAGTCCCTGCTATCTCTACACTATATGCCCCTTCACCTATTTTCGTATCATCCACACACTTGGCCACAAAGCCTTCAATCCCCGCGTCCAAATCATTAATATACAACGTGAAGAGTAGCGGCCCCAGTACCGACCCGTGCAGAACTCCACTATTCAATGGCAGCCAACCAGAAAAAAACCCTTTATTGCCACTTTGCCTTTTGCCATGCAGCTAACCTGCTATCCATGTATCTGCCCTTTGATACCATGGGCTCTCATCTTCCTTAGCAGCCTCATGTGTGGCGCCTTATCAAGGCTTTCTGAAAGTCTACGTAAACACCATTTACTGATTCTCCTTTGTCTGTCCTGCTATTTATTTCTTCAAAGAATCCCAACAAATTTGTCAGGCAAGACCTTCCCTTCACGAAGCCATATTGACATCATGAATCTGTGATGGATACTTAGAAGCAGCTTCAGGCAGCTTGTATTGGAGCCTACCAGGGAGAAGGCAATTCTCGCTTTAGTGTTATATAATGAACCGGATTTGATAAAGGAACTTGGGGTTAAGGAGCCATTAAGAGGTAGAGACCATAATATGGTCAAATTTAATCTACAATTGGAGAGGGAAAAGGGTAAATCGGGCGTGTTAGTGTTGCAGTTGAATAATGGGGACTATGGAGCCATGAGGGAGGAGCTGGCCAAAGTTGACTGGAAAGATACCCTAGCAGGGATGACAGTGGAACAACAATGGCAGGTATTTCTGGGAATAATACATAATGTGCTGGATCAGTTCATTCCAAAAGGGAAAGAAAGATTCCAAGGTGAGTAAGGGGCAACCGTGGCTGATTAGGGACGTCAGGGACAGTATACATATAAAATATAAGAAGTACAATGTAGCGAAGGTGAGGAAGCAAGAGGATTGGGTAATGGTTAATGAGCAACAGAAGATAACTAAAAAGGCAATACGTGCCTGTGACTGTGACTGTGACTATGGGTCTGAAACTGTGGCTTTGTGACTGTGGTTATGTGACTATAACTGTGACTGTGGCTCTGTGACGATGGCACTGTGACTATGTTACTCTGTGCCATTGGCTCTGTGACTAACGCACTGTGACTATGGCACTGTGGCTATGGAACTGTGACTGTGGCACTGTGACTGTGGAATTGTGACTGTGGCTCTGTGACTGTGGCTCTGTGACTGTGACTGTGATTGACTCTGTTACTGTTACTCTGTTACTGTTACTATGACTGTGACTGTGATTGTGATTGTGATTCTGTGACTGTGACTGTGACTATGGCTCCGTGACTATGACTCTGTGACCGTGACTGTGACTGTGAGTATGACTAGAGCTCTATGGGATCTGCGACAATGGCCATGTGGCTGACTGTGATTGTGACTTTATAACTGACTTTGCCTGACTATGACTGATTCTATGACTGACCGACTCTGTGAACGTGACTGTGATGTGACACTGTAACTGTGACTGTGACTCAGTGACTATGGGTCTGAGACTTTGGCTCTGTGACTATGGCTCTGAGACTATGACTGACAATGACTGACTATGGCTGACTTTGACTGACTGTGACTGACTCTGTGACTTTGACTGTGCCTGTGACCTAGTGACTGTGACTCTATGACTCTGACTGTGCCTGTGACTGTGATTGTGACTGTGATTTTGCCTCTGTGACTGTGACTGTGACTGTGACTGACTGTGACTGTGGTTATGTGACTGTGGGTATGCGGCTGTAACTGTGGCTGTGACTGTGGCTCTGTGACTGTGATTATGGTTATGACTATGGCTCTATGACTATGGCTCTAGAGCTCTACGGGCTCTATGACTATGGCTCTGTGAGTATGATTCTGTGACTGTGACTTTCTCTGTGACTGTGATTCTGTGACTATGACTCTCTGACTCTGTGATTGTGACTGTGACTGTGATTCTGTGACTGTGACTTTCTCTGTGACTGTGATTCTGTGACTGTGACTGTGACTATGCCTCTGTGACTTTGACTGCCTCTGTGACTGTGACACTGTAACTCTGTGACTGTGACTCTGTGACTGTGACTCTATGGCTAACTCAATGGCTGACTATGACTGTGACTCTGTGACTGTGACTGTGACTGTGACTCTGTGACTGTGACTCTGTGACTGTGACTCTGTGACTTAGTCTCTGTGACTAATGCTCTGTGACTATTGCTCTGAGACTATGACTATGACTGACTCTATGGCTGACTCTATGACTGACTGTGACTGACTGTGACTGAATATGACTGATGCTGTGACTGTGGCCTAGTGACTGTGACCTAGTGATTGTGACTCTATGACTGACTAAGTGACTGTGACTCTGTGACTGTGACTTTGTGACTGTGACTATGTGACGGTGACTGTGTGACTGTGACGGTGACTGTAAATCTGTGACAGTGACCCTGTGACTCTACGACTGTGACTGTATCTGTGACTATGACTGTGACTGTGACTGTGAGACTGTGACTGTGATTCTATGACTGATTCTATGGCTGACTATGCCTATGACTGACTATGTGACTTCATGATTTTGACTTCATGACTGTGACACTGTGACTGTGAATCTGACTCTGTGACAGTGACTGTGACAGTCACTCTGTGACTCTGTGACTGTGACTGTGACTCAATTACTGTGAATCTGTGACTGTGAATCTGTGACCTAGTGACTGTGACCTAGTGACTGTGAGTCTATGACTCTGACTCTGTGACTGTAACTGTACCTGTGATTCTATGACTTTGTCTGCGACTGTGACTCTGTGACTATGACTGTGACTACGACTGTAACTGTCACTATGACTGTGACTGTGGCTGTAACTCTGTGACTCTTTGACTCTGTGACTCTGTGACTGTTAATATTTGACTGTGACCGTGTGACTCTACGACTGTGATTGACACGGTATCTGTGACTCCATGACTGTGACCGTGACTGTGACTCAGTGACTCTGTGATTGTGGCTTTATGACTGATTCTATGGCTGACTATGACTATGACTGACTCTGTAACTGTGACTGTGACTGTGACTCTATGACTGTGACTGTAACTCTGTGACTGTGACTTTGTGACTGTGACTCTGTGACTGTGACTATGTGACTGTGACTCTGTGACTGTGATTGTGAATCGGTGACCTAGAGTCGGTGACCAAGTGACGGTGACCTGGTAACGATGACCTAGTGACTGTGGCTATGAATCTCACTCCGTAACTGTGACTGTGCCTGAGACTCTGTGACTGTGACTCTGTGACAGTGACTCTGTGACTGTGACTATGTGACTGTGACTCTGTGAGTATGTGACTCTGTGAATGTGACTCTGTGAATGTGACTTAATGACTGACTCTATGGCTGACTGACACTATGACTGACTCTGCGACTGTAACTTTATGATTGTGACTCTGTGACTGTGATGCTGTAACTCTGTGACTGTGACTCTGTGACTGTGATTCTGTGAATGTGACTGTGACTGTGACTGTGACTCTGTGACTGTGACTCTGTGACTGTGACTATGTGACTGTGACTGTGACTCTGTGACTGTGACTCTTTTAGTGTGACTGTGAGTGTGACTGTGACTTTGAGTCTGTGACTGTGAGTCTGTGACAGTGACTCCGTGACTGTGGCTCTGTGACTGTGTGATTCTGAGACTGATACTGCGACTCTGTGGCTCTGTGACTCTACCTCTGTGACTATGACTATGACTCTGCCTCTGTGACTGCGGCACTGTGACTGTGGCTCTGTGACTGTGGCTCTGTGACACTGACTTTCTCTGTGACTGTGACTCTGTGACTGTGACTTTCTGATTATGTGACTGTTACCCTGTCTCTGTGACTGTGACCATGTCTCTGTGACTGTGACTCCGTGACTGTGCCTCTGTGACTGTGCCTCTGTGACTGTGGCTCTGTGACTGTAACTCTGCGACTCTGTGACTGTGACCGTGACTATGTGACTGTGATTCTGTGACTGTGACTCTGTGTCTATGGGTCTGAGACTATGGCGCTGTAGCTATGGTACTGTGACTGTGTCTCTGTGACTGTGACTGTGTGATTGTGATTCCGTGACTGTGACTCTGTGACTATGGGTCTGAGACTATGGCTCTGTGACTATGGTTCTGCGACTGTGTCTCTGTGACTGTGACATTGTGACTGTGGCTCTGTGATTGTGGCTCTGTGACTGTGACTCTGTGACAGTGGCTATGTGACTGTGACTATGACTGTGACTCAGTGCCTGTGTCTATGGCTCTGTGAACATGGCACTGTGACTGTGGCTCTGTGACTGTGACTCAGAGGCTGTGACACTGTGACTGTGACTATGAATGTGACTCTGTGGCTGTGACTATGACTGTGACACTGTGAATGTGACTCTGTGACTGTGACACTGTAACTCTGTGACTGCGACTGTGACTGTGTCTATGACTGCGACTCTGGGACTGTATGGCTCTGTGGCTGTGGCTCTGTGACTATTGCTCTGTGACTGAGGCTCTGTGACTGTGGTTCTGTGACTGTGTATATGGCTCTGTGACTATGGCTCTGTGACTATGGCTTTGTGACTATGGCTGTGACTATGGCTCTGTGTCTATGCCTAGAGCTCTACGGGCTCTGTGACAACGGCTGTGTGGCTGTGACTCCGTGACTGTGACTCTCTGACTGTGACTTCATGACTGACTTCATGACTGACTTTATGACTGACTTTATGACTGACCCTATGGCTGACTACGACTGACTATGACTGACTCCGTGACTGTGACTCTCTGAATGTGATTATGACTGTGACTCTGTGACTGTGACTATGGCTCTGTGACTGTGTCTCTGTGACTGTGTCTCTGTGACTGTGGCTCTCTGACCGTGTCTGTGACTGTGGCTATGTGACTGTGGCTATGTGACTGTGACCATGGCTATGTGACTGTGACTGTGGCTCTGTGAATGTGGCTCTGTGACTGTGGCTCTGTGACTGATTCTGTGACTGACTTCTCTGTGACTGTGACTGTGACTGTGACTCTCTTACTAAGTACCTGTGACTCTGTCTCTGTTTCTGTGACTCTGTGACTATGCCACTGTGACTGTGTCTCTGTGACAGTGACCGTGACTCTGTGACTGTGGCAGTGTGAATCTGTGACTGTCTATGTGACTGTAACTGTGATTGTGACTGTGACTGATTATGGCTGACTATGACAGTGACTCTGTCACTGTGATCTAGTGACTGTGATCTAGTGACTGTGACCTAGTGATTGCGTTCCTCTGACTCCGACTGTGACTGGGACTGTGATTGTGGCTTTGTGACGGTGACTGAGACTGTGGCTCTGTGACTACGACTGTGACTGTGACTGTATATGTGACTATGACTGTGACTCCGTGACTGTGATTTTATGACTGATTCTATTGCTGACTCTATGAATATGACTGACTGTGACTGTGTCTTCATGATTGTGACTTTATGACTGTGGCACTGTGACTATGACTGTGACTGTAACACTGTGACTGTAACTCTGTGACTGTGTGACTGTGACTGTGTGACTATGTGACTGACTCTGTGACTATAACTCTGTGCCTGTGACTCGGTGACAGTGTGACTGTTACTGTGTGACTCTGTGACTGACTGTGTCTGTGACCTTAACTCTGTAAATCTGTGAATGTGACCCTGTGACTCTATGACTGTGACTGTGACTCTGTATCTGTGACTCTATCACTGTGACTCTGTTAGCGTGAGTCGGTGACCGTGGCTTTATGATTGATTCTATGGCTAACTATGACTATGACTGACACTGTAACTGTGACTTTATGACTGTGACTCTGTGACTGTGACTGTGACTGTGACTGTAACTCTGTGGCTGTGACACTGAGACTCTGTGACTGTGATTCTGTGACTGTGAATCTGTGACCTGGTGACTGTGACCTAGTGTCTATGATTCCATGACTCTCACTCTGTGACTGTGACTGTGCCTGAGACTCTGTGACTGTGACACTGTGACTGTGATTATGTGACTGTGACTCTGTGACTGTGAGTCTGTGACTGTGACTGTGACTGTGACTGTGACTCTGTGACTGTGACTCTGTGACTGTGAATCTGTGACTGTGACTCTGTGACTGTGACTGTGACTGTGAGTCTGTGACTGTGACTGTGACTGTGACTCTGTGACTGACTCTATGGCTGACTATGACTGACTCTATGACTGTGACTGTGACTGTGATTCTGTGACTGTGACTCTGTGACTGTGACTCTGACTTTGACTGTGACTGTGGCTATGTGATTGTGACGGTGGCTCTGTGACTGTGAGTGTGTGACTGTGACTGTGACTGTAACTGTGACTCGGTGACTGTGACTCTGTGACTGTGACTTTGACTGTGACTCTGTGACTGTGACTGTGGCTCTGTGACTGTGGCTCTGTGACTATGGCTCTGTGACTATAGCTCTGTGACTATGACTCTGTGACTCTACCTCTGTGACTGGCTCTGTGACTGCGGCACTGTGACAGTGGCTCTGTGACTCTGACGTTCTCTGTGACTGTGACTCTGTGACTGTGACTCTCTTACTCTGTGACTGTGAATTAGACAGAGTTCACGTGGATAAGCTTTTCCCATTGAGAGTAGGGAAAATTCAAATAAGGGGACATGGCTTGAGAATAAAGGGACAGAAGTTTAGGTGTAACATTAGGGGGAACTTCTTTACTCAGAGAATGGTAGCTGTGTGTATTGAGCTTCCAGTGGAAGTGGTGGAGGCAGGTTCCATTTTATCTTTTACAAATAGATTGGATGGGAATATGGACGGGAAAGGGATGGAGGGGAAGAAAGAAGAAAGAAGAAAGAAGGGAGAAAAAAAAGGGTTCGGCACGGACTTGAAGGGCCGAGATAGCCTGTTTCCGTGCTATAATGGTTATATGGTTATATGGTTATATGACTGTGACTACGACACTATGGGACTGTGACTGTGCCTGAGACTCTGTGACTGTGACTCTGTGACTCTGTGACTGTGACTCTGTGACTGTAAATCTGGACTGTGATTCTGTGACAGACACTGTGACTAGGACTGACACTGTAACTGTGACTTTATGACTGTGACTCTGTGACTGTGACTCCGTGACTGTAACTCTGTGACAGACACTGAGACTCTGTGGCTGTGATTCTGTGACTGTGACTGTGTGACTGTGAATCTGTGACTGTGAATCTGTGACCTAGTGACTGTGACTCTATGACTCTCACTCCATGACTGTGACTGTGCCTGATATTCTGTGACTATGACTCTGTGACTGTGACTCTGTGACTGTGAGTCTGTGACTGTGACTCTGTGACTGTGACTATGTGAATGTGACTGTGACTGACTCTATGGCTGACTATGGCTGACTCTATGAGCGAGTCTGTGACTGACTGTGAATGTGACTGTGACTGTGACTCTGTGAATGTGACTCTGCGACTATGGGTCTGAGAATATGACTATGATTGACTCTATGGCTGACCCTATTCCTGACTTTGACTGACTCTATGACTGACGCTATGATTGACTCTGTGACTGTGGCTCTGTGACTGTGACTATTACTATGTGACGGTGACTATGTGACTGACTCTGTGACTGTAAATCTGTGACTGTGACCCTGGAACTCTACGACTGTGATTGTGACTCTCTATCTGTGACTCGATGACTGTTGCACTGTGATTGTGACACTGTGACTGTGATTTTATGACTGATTCTATGGCTGACTATGACTATGACTGTCTGTGACTGTGACTTTATGATTGTGACATTATGACTGTGACATTGTGACTCTGTGAGTCTGTGACTCTGACACTGTGACAGTGACTCTGTGACTGTGACTGTGACTGTGACTCCATGACTGTGAATCTGTGACGGTGAATCTGTGACTGTGACCTAGTGACTGTGACCTAGTGACTGTGACCTAATGACTGTGATTCTATGACTCTGATTCTGAGAATGTGCCTGTGACTGTGACTGTGACCCTGTGACCGTAAATGTCACTTCGACTCTGTGACTGTGACTCTATGACTGTGATTCTATGACTGTAAATATGTGACTGTGACCCTGTGACTCTACGACTGTGACTGTGACTCTATCTGTGACTCTATGACTGTGACTCTGTGACTGTGACTCTGTGACTGTGACTGTGACAGTGGCTTTATGACTGATTATATGGCTGACTATGACTATGACCGACTCTGTGGCTGTGACTCTGTGACTGTGATTCTGTGACTGTGATTCTGTGACTGTAACTCTGTGACTGTGTGTCTGTGACTCTGTGACTGTGATTCTGTGATTCTGTGACTGTGACTATGGCTGACTCTATCGCTGACTATGACTGACTCTATGACTGACTGTGACTGTGACTGTGACTGTGACTCTGTGACTGCGACTCTGTGCCTGTAAATCTGTAACTGTGACGCTGTGACTCTACGACTGTGACTGTGACAGTATCTGTGACTATGACTGTGACTCCGTGAGAGTGATTGTATGACGGATTCTATGGCTGACTATGACTATGACTGACTGTGACTGTGACTTCATGATTGTGACTTTATGACTGTGACACTGTGAATCTGACTCTGTGACTAACTGTGACTGTGACTCTGTGACTGTGACTGTGACTGTGTGACTCTGTGACTGACTCTGTGACTGTGACTATAACTCTGTGACTGTAAATCTGTGAATGTGACCATGTGACTCTATGACTGTGACTGTGACTCTGTATCTGTGACTCTGTGACCGTGACTCGGTGACCGTCACTTTATGACTGATTCTATGGCTGACTCTTTGACTAGGACTGACACTGTAACTGTGACTTTATGACTGTGACTGAGACTGTGACCCCGTGACTGTAACTCTGTGACTGGCATTGAGACTCTGTGGCTGTGACTCTGTGACTGTGACACTGTGACTGTGAGTCTGTGACTGTGACTCTGTGACTGTGACTCTGTGTGTGACTCTGTGACTGACTATGGCTGACTATGGCTGTCTCGATGAGCGACTCTGTGACTGTGACTCTGTGAATGTGACTGTGACTGTGACTCTGTGAATGTGACTCTGTGACTATGGGTCTGAGCCTATGGCTCTGAGACTATGACTATGACTGACTCTATGGCTGACTCTATGATTGACTCTGTGACTGTGACCTAGTGACTGTGACTCTATGATTCTGAACCTGTGCCAGTAACTCTGTGACTGTGAGTCTGAGACTGTGATTCTGTGACTGTGACTCTGTGACTAAGGCTCTGTGACTATGGCTCTGAGACTATGACTATGACTGACTCTATGGCTGACCCTATGGCTGACTATGACTGACTGTGACTGACACTATGACTGATTCTGTGACTAGCTCTGTGACTGTGACCTAGTGACTGTGACCTTGTGACTCTATGACTCTGACTCTGTGACTGTGACTGTGACCGTGACTATGTGACTTTGACTCTGTGACTGACTCTGTGACTGCAAATCTATGACTGTGACCCTGGGACTCTACGACTGTGACTGTGACTCTGTATCTGTGACTCTATGACTGTGACTCTGTGACTGTGACTCTGTGACTGTGATTTTATTACTGATTCTATGGTTGACTATGAATATGACTGACTCTGTGACTGTGACTTCATGATTGTGACATTATGTCTGTGACATTGTGATTCAGTGACTCTGACTCTGTGAGTGACTCTGTGACTGTGACTGTGACTGTGACTGTGACTGTGGCTCCATGACTGTGAATCTGTGACTGTGACCTAGTGACTGTGATTCTATGACTCTGATTCTGAGTGTGCCTGTGACTCTGTGACTGTGACTTTGTGACTGTAACTGTTACGACGACTCTGTGACTGTGACTCTATGACTGTGACTCAGTGACTGTGACTCTGTGACTGTGTGACTCTGCGACTGTGACTGACTCTGTGACGGTGACTCTGTGACTGTGACTCTGTGACTGTGATTCTATGACTGTAAATCTGTGACTGTGACCGTGTGACTCTACGACTGTGACTGTGAATTTATCTGTGACTATGACTGTGACTGTGACTGTGACTCTATGAATGTGACTCTGCGACCGTGGCTTTATGACTGATTATATGGCTGACTATGACCATGACTGACTCTGTGACTGTGACTCTGTGACTGTGATTCTGCGACTGCAACTCTGTGACTGTGAGTCTGTGACTCTGTGACTGTGATTCTGTGATTCTGTGATGGTGACTATGGCTGAATCTATCGCTGACTATGACTGACTATGACTGTGACTGTGAATGTGACTCTGTGACTGTGACAGTGTAGCTCTGTGACTGCGACTGTGACTGTGACTGGCCTTGACAGTGACTGTGACTGTGATTCTGTCACTGTGACTGTGACTGTGACTCTGTGACGGACTTTGCGACTGTGACTCTGCGGATGTGACTCTGTGACAGTGACTCTGTGATTGTGACTATGAATGGAACTGTGGCTCTGTGACTGCGGCTCTGTGACTATGGTTCTGTGACTATGACTGTGACTCTACCTCTGTGACTCTACCTCTGCGACTGGTTCTTTGACTGCGGCACTGTGACTGAGGCTCTCTGACTGTGCCTCTGTGACTGTGATTCTGTGACTCTGAATTTCTCTGTGACTGTAACTGTGACTGCGACTCTCTAACTGTGACTTTGACTCTGTTTCTGTGACTGTGACTCTGTGACGGTGACTGTCCCTGTGACTGTAACTATGTCACTGTGCCTGTGACTGACTCTATGGCTGACTATGACGATGACTCTGTGACTGTGACCTAGTGACTGTGGCCTAGTGATTGCGACTCTATGACTCTGACTCTGACTCTGTGACTGTGGCTCTGTGACGGTGACTGTCCCTGTGACTGTAACTATGTGACTGTGACACTGCGAATCTGTGACTGTGACTGTATCTGTAACTGTAACTCTGTGACTGTGCCTGTGACTGACTCTATGGCTGACTATGACGATGACTCTGTGACTGTGACCTAGTGACTGTGGCCTAGTGATTGCGACTCTATGACTCTGACTCTGACTCTGTGACTGTGGCTCTGTGACTGTGACTATGACTGTGACCCTGTTACTCTAAGGCTGTATCTGTGACTATGACTGTGACTGTGACTTCATGATTGTGACTTTATGACTGTGACACTGTGACTGTGACTCTGTGATTGTAACTCTGTGACTGTGACTCTGTGACTGTGTGACTGTGACTGTGTGACTGTGACTGTGACTCTGTATCTGTGACTCTATGGCTGTGACTCTCTGACCGTGACTCTGTGACCGTGGCTTGATGACTGATTCTATGGCTGACAATGACTATGACTGACTGTGACTGTGACTTTGACGGTGACTATGTGACTGTGACTCAGTGACTGTGACTGTGACTCTGTGACTGTGATTCTGTGACTGTAGGTCTGTGACGCTGTGACTGTGATTCTGTGACTGTGACTTTATGGCTTACTCTATGGCTGACTATGTCTGACTCTACGACTGACGATGTGACTGTGACTCTGTGAATGTGACTCTGTGACTGTGACACTGTAACTCTGTGACTGAGGCTGTGACTGACTGCGACTATGAATGTGACACTGTGCCTGTGATTCTCTGACTGTGACTGAGACCGTGACACTGTGACTGTGACTATATGACTGACTCTGTGACTGTGACTCTGTGACTGTGACTCTATGACAATGGCTCTCTGGCTGTGACTCTGTGTCTACGGCTATGTGACTGTGGCTCTGTGACTATGGTGCTGTGACTATAGCTCTGTGACTATGACTGTGACTATACCTCTGTGACTGTGGCTCTGTTGCTATGGCTATGTGACTGTGGCTCTGTAACTATGGCACTGTGAATGTGGTTCTGTGATTGTGGCTCTGTGACTACGGCTATGTGACTGTGGCTCGGTGACTATGGTGCTGTGACTATAGCTCTGTGACTATGACTGTGACTATACCTCTGTGACTGGCTCTGTGACTGTGGCTCTGTGGCTATGGCTATGTGACTGTGGCTCTGTAACTATGGCACTCTGAATGTGGTTCTGCGACTGTGACTCTGTCTCTGTTTCTGTGCCTCTGTGACTGTGACTGTCTCTGTGACTTTGCCTCTGTGACTGTGACACTGTGCATCTGTTTCTGTGACTGTCTCTGTGACTGTCATCCTGTGACTGTGACTGTGACTGACTCTATGGCTGACTATGATGGTGACTCTGTGACCGTGACCTAGTGACTGTGACAGTGTGACCATGGCTTGATGACTGATTCTATGGCTGACTATGACTATGACTGACTCTATGACTGACTCTGAGACTGTGACTCTTTGAATGTGACTCTGTGACTGTGACACTCTAACTCTGCGACTGCATCTCTGTGACTGTGACTATGTCTGTGACTCTGTGAATGGGACTCTGTGACTATGGGTCTGAGACTATGGCTCTGAGACTATGACTATGACTATGACTGACTCTATGGCTGACTCTATGGATGAATCTATGACCTAGTGACTGTGACCTAGTGACTGTGACTCTTTGACTCTGAATCTGTGCCAGTGACTCTGTGACTGTGACTCTGTGACTGCGACTCTATGACTGTGAATCTGTGACGTTGACTCTGTGACTGTGTCTCTGTGACTGCGACTCTATGACTGTGAATCTGTGACGTTGACTCTGTGACTGTGTCTCTGTGACTGTTAATCTGTAACTGTGACCCTGTGACTGTACGACTGTGTCTGTGACTCTGTATCTGTGACTATGACTGTGACTCTGTGACTGTGACTGTGATTTTATGACTGATTCTATGGCAGACTATGACTATGACTGACTGTGACTGTGACTTCATGATTGTGACTTTATGACTGTGACACTGTGACTCTGACTCTGTGACTGTAACTCAGTGACTTTGACTCTGTGACTGTGACCCTGTGACTGTGCGACTGTGACTGTGGCTCTGTGACTGACTGTGACTGTGACTCTGTGACTGTGACTGTGTGACTGTAAATCTGTGACTGTGACTCTACGACTGTGAATCTGTGTCTGTGACTCTGTAACTGTGACTGTGACTCTGTGACTGTGACTGTGTGACTGTAAATCTGTGACTGTGACTCTACGACTGTGACTGTGACTCTGTATCTGTGACTCTATGACTGTGCCTCTGAGACCGTGACTCGGTGACCGTGGGTTTATGACTGATTCTATTGCTAATTATGAATATGACTGACTCTGAAACTGTGACTTTATAACTGCGACTCTGTGATTGTGAATCTGTGACTGTGACTCTATGACTGTGAATCTGTGTCTGTGACTCTGTAACTGTGACTGTGACTCTGTGACTGTGACTCTGTGACCTAGTGACTGTGACCTAGTTACTGTGACTGTGACTCTGTGACTGTGACTACGACTGTGACTCTATGACTGTGACTCTGTGACTGTGACTCTATGACTGTGAATCTGTGTCTGTGACTCTGTAACTGTGACTGTGACTCTGTGACTGTGACTCTGACTCTGTGCCAGTGTCTGTTCCTGTGACTGTGACTGTGACTCTGTGACTGCCTCTGTGACGGTGACTCTGTGACTGTGACTCTGTGACCGTGGCATTATGCCTGACTCTATGACTATGGCTCACTCTGTAACTGTGTCTTTACGACTCTGACTGTGACTGTGATTCTGAGTCAGTGACTCTGTGACTGTGACTCTGTGACTGTGGCTCTGTAACTGTGACTGTGGCTCTGTGACGATGGCTCTATGACTGACTGTGACTGTAACTGTGACTCTGTGACTGTGACTCTGTGACTGCTTCTGTGACGGTGACTCTGCGACTGTGACTTTGTGACTGTGACTATGTGACTGTGACTCTGTGACCGTGGCATTATGACTGACTCTATGACTATGGCTCACTCTGTAACTGTGACTTTACGACTCTGACTCTGTGACTGTGACTTTACGACTCCAACTGTGACTGACTGTAACTATGTGACTGTGAGTCTGTGACTGTGATTCTGCTACTGTGATTCTGAGACAGTGACTCTGTGACTGTGACTCTGTTACTGTGGCTCTGTAACTCTGTGACTGTGGCTCTGTGACTGTGGCTGTGTGACTGTGGTTCTGTGACAGTGGCTCTTGGACTGGCTCTGTGGCTCTGTGACTGTGGTTGTGTGACTGTGGCTCTGTGGCTCTGTGACTGGCTCTGTGGATGGCTCTGTGACTGGCTCTTTAACTAAAGCTCTGTGACTGTGGCTCTGTGACTGTTACTATGATTCTGTGACTCTATGGCTCAGTGACTATAGTTCTGTGACAATAGCTCTGTGACCATGGCTCTGTGACTGTGACACTGTGACTCTGTGACTGCGACTCTATGACTGCGACTCTGTGACTTTGACTATCATTCTGTGACTATCACTATGACTGTGACTGTATGACTGACTATGAGTGACTCTGACTGTGACTCTGTGACTGTGACTCTGTGACGGTGTATATGTGACGGTGACACTGTGTTGGTGACTCTGTGAAGGTGACTGCGACTGTGGCACTGTGACTGTGGCTGTGAATCTGTGACTGTGACTCTGTGACTGTGATTCTATGACATGGACTCTGATTGTGACTGTGACTTTGTGACTGTGACTGTGACTGTAACTGTGTCTGTGACTGTGACTGACTGTAACTTTGACTGACTGCAACTGTGACTGTGACTCTGTGACTACGACTCCGACTGTGATTGTGACTCTGTGACTGTGACTGTTACTTTGTCACTATGGCTCTGTGACGTGGCTCTGTGGGTCTGTGACTGTGGCTCTGTGACTGTGGCTCTGTGACTCCATGACTGTGACTGTGGCTCTGTGACTGGCTCTGTGACTGTGACTTTGTGACTGTGGCTCTGTGACTGTGGCTGTTTTACTATGGCTCTGTGACTGTGGCTCTGTGACTGTGACTGTGACGAAGATTCGGTGACTCTACGGCTCAGTGACGATGGTTCTGTCTGTGGCTCTGTGACTGTGACACTGTGACTGTGGCTCTGTGACTATGACTGTGACTGTGGCTCTGTGACTGTGACTGTGACTCTGTGACTGCGACTATCACTCTGTGACTATCACTATGACTGTGACTTTATGACTGACTATGACTGGCTATGACTGACATTGACTGTGACTTTGTGACTGTGACTTTGTGACTGTGACTGTGATTCTGTGGCTGAGTCTCTATGACTGTGACTCTGTGACTGTGACTCTGACTGTTACTCTGTGACTGTGACTCTGTGACTGACTCTGTGACAGTGAGACACTGTGACTGTGAGACTGTGACTGTGTGACTGTGAATGTGACACTGTGACTGTGACACTGTGACTGTGACTGTGACTTAATTACTGAGACTCTGTGACTTGGTAAATCGGGCAATTTGGCAATTTAGCATCTGATACAAGCAATACTTGCTCAAGGGGTGCGGCCTTGACTGGGTGCGGCCCTGTCGAGGGAAGTGCCCAGTGAGAAAAGTGCGAGTCTTTGGCTCGAGTCTTCGGCGAGGAGGCGGAGGAGAGGAGGCAACGCAAAGCGCTGGAGAGGGAGAGACGAAAGAAGGAGATGTCAAGCAAGCTGATTCAGTGTGATGCTTGCAGTACGTGGGAGGTCACGGACACTGCTGGTGCCTCTGGCTTCTACAAATGAGAGAAGTGCATCCAGGCACAGCTCCTGAAGGACGGTGTTGGGGAATTGGAGAAGCAAGTGGATGACCTCAAGTTCGTCCGAGAAACTGAGTCGTAAGTAAGATTGTTACAACTAAGGTACTGGAAGAGAGAAGGTGTGTGACGGTGAGAAAGGGAAGGAAATATGGAATGCACAGGTCCCCGGGTCCCCACTGGATGGATTTAAGAGAGAGTTAGATAGAGCTCTCTGGGCTAGTGGAATCAAGGGATATAGGGAAAAGACAGGCACGGGATATTGATTGGGGACGATCAGCCATGATCAGAATGAATGACGGTGCTGGCTCGAAGGGCCGAATGGCCTCCTGCACCTATTTTCTATGTGTCTATGTTTCTATGTGTCTATGTTTCTATGACTATGACTGTGACTGTGACTGTGACTCTGTGACTGTGACTCTGTGACTGTGACTGTGAATATGTGACTGACTCTGCGAATGTGACTGTGACTCTGTGACTGTGACTGTGACTCTGTGACTGTGACTCTGTGACTGTGACTGTGACTCTGTGACTGTGTCTCTGTGACTGTGACTCTGTGACTGTGACTCTGTGACTGTGACTTCGTGACTGTGACTTTGTGTATGTTACCCTGTGACTGTGACTTTGCGACTGTGACTTTGTGACTGTGACTTTGTGACTGTGACTTTGTGACTGTGATTCTGTGCCTGTGACTCTTTGCCTGTGACTCTGTGACAGTGACTGTTACTCTGTGACTGTGATTGTGACAGTCACAGTCACAAAGTCACTGTCACAGTCACTGTCACAGAGTCACAGTCAGAGTCACAGTCACAGTCACAGAATCACAGTCATGGAGTCACAGAGTCACAGTCACATAGTCACCGTCACAGACTCATTTGATCCCATGTGATCTAACCTTCCAGAGCATCATACCTTGTGGTCGCATGCTTAGCTGAACATCTACCTTTTTTGTCATATATTCTAAAACCTCATCCAGAGACATGTACAAAACCATGCTGACTCTCCCGGATCAGCTCTTGTCCATGCAAATGCATGTAAATGCATGTCAATTCTATGCCTCAGAATACTCTCCAGTAAATTTTCCAGCAGATAGAAAATATATTATTACAATCGAGCCAGTGTACAGACGCAGGATAAAGTTTAGATTCGTTTAGTTTATTTTTGTCACTGGTGCAGTGAAAAGCTTTTGTTGTGTGGTAACCAGTCAGTGGAAAAATAATACATGATTGCAATCCAGTATTCACTGTACAGATACAGGATAAAAGGAATATCGTAAATAACATATAGTGTAAGTCCAGTAAAGTCTGATCAAAGAGTCCGAGGGCCTCCAATGAGGTAGAAAGTAGCTCAGGACAGGTCTATACTAGTTGATAGGATGGTTCATTTGCCTGATAATAGCAGGGAAGAAACTGTACCTAAATCTGAAGGTGTGCGTTTTCACACTTCCAGCCCTTTTGCCCGATGGGAGACTGGAGAAGAGGGAGTGCTGTTCAGGAAGATGTTGCCAGGACTCGAGCCCTGGGTGGTAGGGATAGGTTGGGACTGGCTAGGACCTTTTTTCCTTGGAGCACAGGAGGATGAGGGGTGATCTTATAGAGGTGTATAAAATCAAGAGAGGAATAGACAGCGTTTGATGGCACTGGGCCTGTGCTCGCTGGCGTTTAGAATAATGAGGGAGGGGAGTGCTCATTGAAACTTACCGAATGGTGAAAGAACTGGATGTGGAGAGGATGTTTCCATTTTGGAAGAGTCCAGGAACAGACGTCGTAGCCTCAGAATAGAAGGGCATACCTTTACAAATGTGAGGAGGAATTCACTTAGTCAGAGGGTGGTGAATCTGCAAAATGCATTGCCACAGAAGGCTGCGGAGGTCGTCAATTGATATTTTCAAGGCGGTGATTAATAGTTGATCAGTACGGGTATCAGGTATTCAGAGGAGAAGGCAAGAAAATGGCGTTGAAAGGGAAAGGTAGATCAGCCATGAATGAATGGCGGAGTAGATTTGATCGCCCGAATGACCTAATTGTGCTCCTAAAGCTTATGATTTTATGAACGTATGATGGTCTGGGCTACATCCACAACTCTGTGCAATTTCTTAAACGTATGAACACTACTCCACGGTTTCTTTGTGTCTTTTCCTATTTGATCAGATGCACACCTCCAGATTCATGGACTTTCTTCCCAGCTGTTATCAGGTAGCTGAATCATCCTACCAACGTGTAGTCCTGAACTACTATCGACTGTATTGGTGATCCTCAGACTATGTTTTATCAACTTTACTGGCTTTACTTTGCTCTCAATGTTATTCCCTTATTATGTATCTATACACTGTAAATAACTTGATTGTAATCATGTATTTCTTTCCACTGACGGGACAGCACGCAACAAATACTGTGCACTGTACCTGTGACAATAAACTGGAACTGTAAAAGGGCACTGGAGTCTACGAGAGAGCCAGATTGTGGGTACAGGTTAAGCACAAAATTATCCCCCAAACAGAAACCGTCGTGTGAAGATTCAGAGAATGATGCATACATACCTTGTGAGTAAGCTCTCATATTGTGACCGATGAGCACTGAAAGGTAAAGCAAATGGTGAGACAACGTGAGAGTATACAGGCGGCCCGTAGACAGAGGACCCACCCGAAGGTCCAGGTCGCCCGGTAGGCCCGACACCACCGGAGACCGGGGACTCGCCCGGTAGGCCCGACACCACCACAGACCGGGGACTTACCCGGTAGGCCCGACACCACCGGAGACCGGGGACTCGCCCGGTGGGCCCGACACCACCGGAGACCGCGGACTCGCCCGGTAGGCCCGACACCACCACAGACCGGGACTCGCCCGATAGGCCCGACACCAACACAGACAAGGGACTCGTCCGGTAGGCTCGACACAACCGGAGACCGGGGACTCGCCCTGTAGGCCTGACACCACTGGAGACCGGGATTCGCGCGGTAGGCCCGACGCCGCTACAGACCGGGGAATCGCCCGTTAGGCCCGAATCACCACATACCGAGCACTCGCCCGCCACGGGCATACGACCCTTGCCAAGGAGTGGAACCCGCCCGGAAGGCTCGGCTGGACCGCGGCGGAATTAGGTCCAACGGGACCGCACATGGAAGGCAGGTCTGCAGAACGCCTGCGGGAGGGAGTGCAGTGCCTCGACGGGGGAGTGGGCCGCTGGAGGCCCTGCAACAGCCTGGGGCTCGGCTGGACTGGGCACCGCACCAAGAAGCCAACCACGTGGAGCGGACAGTGGTGGAGCAGCGGCGGTGACACCACGTCTACGCTTGGTCAGACCAACCCTGCAACGCCGCCAGGACAACAGATCTTCATGGTCAGATCAAAATCCCTGCACTTACAACACTGGGACTTGAACATGGCACCAGACTCTGTATACTGTGTATATGTCGGTCTATATCTCTTCTTTCCCTTTCCCCTGACTCTCAGTCTGAATAAGGATCTCGACCAGAAACCTCACCTATTCCTTTTCTACAGAGATGGTCTCTGACCCGCTGAGTTACTGCAGTTATTTTCAGTCTATCTTCTGACTCTGTTTACTTTTGCAGTGTACGACTGCAAGACATTTGCACAGTATCTGAGATGCTTATTTATTATGTATCATGTGCTTACTTGTATAGTGATGCTTGTTACTGGACTGTATACATAAATAAATGGCACTGTACCTCGGTACATGTAACATATAATACCAATACTAATATAGTTGAAAGCATATTCTTAAATTAATTCTGAGCTGAAAAGTATTCAGTCAAAATAAAACCAAAATGCTGATAGAGTCAGAGAATATTTAGACTTTAAACTTTAGAGATACAGTGTGAAAACCGGCATTCAGCCCACAGAGTCCACGCCGACAATCGGTCACCCATTCACGCTCGTTTCATTTAGAGATACAGCGTGGAAACAGGCCCTTCGGCCCAGAGTCCACGCCGACCAGCAATCACCAATTCGCAATAGTTTAGTTTAGAGCTATAATGTGGAAACAGGCCCTACGGCCCACCAAGTCGGCACTGACCATCAATCATCTCTTCACTGTGGACACAAAAAGCAGGAGTAAATCAGCGGGACAGGCAGCAATCCCTGGAGAGATGGAATGGGTGACGTTTTGGGTTGAGATCCTTCTTCGGACTGGTTAGGGATAAGGGTAGCGAGAGATATAGACGATTATGTAGAGATATAAAGTACAATGAATGTATGATATGCTAAAAAGTAAGGATGATAACGAAAACTGGCCACTGTTAGCTGTTTGTTGCGTGAAAACAAGAAGCCTGTGCGACTTGGGTGGCGGAGGGATAGAGTGAGAGGGAACACCGGGGTTACTTGAAGTTAGAGAAATCAATATTCATACCACTGGGCGGTAAGCTCCACAAGCAAAATATGAGATGCTGTTCCTCCAATTTGAGTTTAGCCTCACTCTGACAATGGAGGAGACCTTGGACAGAAAGGACTGTGTGGGAATGGGAAGGGGGATAAAAGTGGTTGGTAACTGGGAGATCATGTATGTCCAGGCGGACTGAGCGAAGGTGTTCAGCGAAACGATCGATCAGCCTACTTTTGGTATTGCAGATGTATAAGGGTCCACATCTTGAACGACGGATACAGTAGATGAGGTTGGAGGAAGTACAAGTGAACCTCTGCTTAACCTGAAAGGACTGTTGGAGTCCCTGGACGGAGTCGAAGTAGGAGGTACAGGGACAGGTGTTGCATCTTCTGCGGTTGCAGGGGAAGGTACCTGGGGAGGTTTGGGAGGGAAAGGACGAGTTAACCAGGGATTTGCGGAGCGAGCGGTCTCTGGGGAACGAGGAAAGGGGTGGAAATTGGAAAACGTGGCTGGTGGTGGGATCCTGCTGGAGGTGCCGGAATCTTCGGAGGATTATGTGTTGTATGCGATGGCTGATGAAGTGAAAGGTAAGGACTAGGGAAACTGTCTCTGTTGCGACGAGGGGGATGGAGCTGTGGGGTAATGAGGAGACACGAGTGAGGGCCTCGTCTATGATGGGAGAGGAGAACCCCCGTTCCCTAAAGAATGAGGACATCTCGGATATCCTGGAATGGAACACCTCATCTTTGGCGCAGATGCGGTACAGACGGAGTAAATGTTAGTGTAAATTTGCGTACTTGGACACCTCCGACACGTCCCTCCCCTTTCTCGATCCCACAGTCTCCATCACAGGAAATAGACTATCGACTGACGTCTATTACAAACCCATTGACTCCCACACTATCTCGATGACACTTCTCAACCTGCTTTCTGCAAAGACTCTATCCCCTACTCCCAATTCCTCCATCATTGCCACAAGCAGTTGTGGAGGCCGTCAATCGATATTTTTACAGTGGAGATTGACAGGTTATTGAGAAAGGATGTCAAGGGGTTATAGGGAGAAGGCAAGAGGGAAAGATAGATCTGCCATGATTGAATGGCAGAGTAGACTCGGTCGGCCTAATTGCTTAATTCTGCCCCTGTAACTTGGGAAGATGTGAGAAAAAGATACGGGGTTAGTAGGAGTTTCATCGTGGAAACAGGCCCTTCGGCCCAACTTCAGCCCATCTGCACTAGTCCCACCTGCCTACATTTGGCCCATATCCCTCTAAACCAGTCCTATCTATGCACCTGCCTAAATGTGTCCTAAACGTTGCGATGTTCCCAGCCTCAACTACCTCATCTGGCAACTCGTCCCATACCTATCACCCTTTGTGTGAAAAAGTTATCCCTCAGATTCTTATTAAATCCTTCCCACCTCACCGTTAACCCACTTCCTCGGTTCTCGATTACCCTACTCTGGGCAAGAGACTGTGCATCTACCAAACTATTCCCTTCATGATTTTGTACACCTCTATAAAATCGCCCCTCATCCTCCTGCTCTCCGAGGAAAAAAGTTCAACGTTTGGTTAGATTAGTTTAAGATATCTAAAGTTCAATATATTGAGTTGAAAGCCTTGGGATCAATAAGTCAATGCAGTTGGTTGTGACGTGATCAATCATTCAATTATAGAATCAATACGAACAGTGGAGAGATTTTTTGAAGTAACAAAACATGTTCATAACTGATAGGAGCAGAATTAGGCCATTTGCCCCATCAAGTCTATTCCGCCATTCAATCATGGCTGATCTATCTTTCCCTTTCAGCCCCATTCTTCTGACTTATCATAACCACTGACTCCCGTACTAATCAAAAATCTATCTACTGTATCGCTGCCTTAAAAGCATCCAAGGATGGCCTCCACAGCCTTCTGCAGCAATTAATTCCATAGATTCACCACCCTTATCCACAGATTCACCACTAAAGAAATTCCTTGTCATGTCCTTCCCAAAGGAAGTCCTTTAAGTCTAAGGCTATGATCTCAGATCGTCGATGCTCTCATTTAGTGGAACTACCTTCTCCAAATACACTCTATCCACGCCTTTCACTATTCGGTAAGTTTCAATGATGTTCCCCCTCATTCTTCTAAACTCCAACGAGTAGAGGCCCATTGCCATCAAATGCTAATTATATGATAACCCAATCATTCCTAGGATCATTCTCGTAAACCTCCTCTGGACCCTCTCCAACGCCAGCACATCCTTCCTCAGATATGGAGCCCAAAATTGCTCATATGCGGTCTTAAATCCTGGCAACATCTTCGTAAATAATTTCTACACCCTTAGTAGCTTAAAGCCTCTTCCAGGTGATCGAAGGTCTACACGGACTCTGTCTCCATGCTGTATTTCTAAGCCCACAATCTCAGTTTTGCGCACTATTCGCCGAATGACTATTTGCCCTGAAGTGGTTCACTTACCAAAGCTGAGAAACATCAACGTACATTCTGGAGGCATTTTTGAGTGTGTGAGGAAAATCTAAATCGCGGATACAAGTACCCACTTCTTTATAGTAGTCAGCAAATCTAAAAGAGGAACTATAAATTAACAATCTTATGATTTAGGAAAGGAAGAGTTTTGAAAAAAAACTGAAATGCTGACCACCATTGAATTGTAGCCCAGAACATCACACAGACCAATCTCCCGTCCATTGACTCCATTTTATAGGTTCATAAGTGTTTTGAGCAGAATTAGGCCATTCGGCCCATCAACTCAACTCCACCATTAAATCATGGCTGATCCTTCTCTCCCTCCTAACCCCATTCTCCTGCCTTATCCCCATAACTCCTGACACCCGTACTGATCAACAATCTATCCATCTCTGCCTTAAAAATATCCATTGACTTGGCATCCACAGCATCTGTGAAAATGAATTCCACAGATTCACCACCCTCTGACTCGAGAAATTCTTCCTCAACTCCATCCTAAAGGAACATCCAATTCTGACGTTATGTTCTCTGGTCCTAGATTCTCCCACTAGTTGAAACATCCACTCCACATCCACTCGGTCCAGGCCTTTCACTATTCCTTAAACGACAATGAGGTTCTCCCTCATTCTTCTAAACCAGCGAATGGAGGCCTAGGGCCGTTAAATGCCCTTCATATGTTACACTTCCCGCTACCTCGGCAAGTTAAGCAGCATAATCAAGGACTAGTAGCACCCTGGCCATTCCCACTTCCCCCCTCTCCCATACGACCGTATCTTCCCAGCTGTTATCTGGCAGCAAATCCATCCTGCCACTACTGGAGAGCAATCCTGCACTAATATTTACCTTATTGGAGCCCCTCAGACTATCTTTGATTGGACTTCACTGGCTTTACATTAAACGTTATTCATGTTATTCCCTTTTAGAGTCATAGATTTATACAGTGGAAACAAGCCATTCGGCCCAACTCGCCCACATCGGCCAACAATGTCCCAGCTAACCTAGCCCTAGTTGCCTACGCTTGGTCCATAACCCTCCAAACCTGTCCTATCCATGTACCTGTACAATTGTTTCTTAAACGATGGGATAGTCCCAGCCTCAACTACCTCCTCTGGCAGCTTGTTCTATACAACCACGTGTGAAAACGTTACCCCTCGGATTCCTATTAAATATTTCCCCTTCACCTTGAACCTGTGTCGTCTGGTCCTCGATTCCCCTACTCTGGGTAAAATATGTTGTGCATTTACTTGATCTATTCCTCTCATGAGTTTGTGAACCTCCATAATATGCTTGACTTCATCGGTCGGGGCATTGAGTATAAGAGTCAGGATGTTATGATGCAGCACTGTAGGCTTTGGATATGCTACATTTTGAGTAAAACTTGCCGTTCTGGTCGCTCCCATTATAGGAAGGATGTGGAGAATTTGGAGAGGGTGCAGAGGAGGTTTACCCGAATGCTGCCTGGATTAGAGGGTTTCAGCTGCTGGGTGAGGTTGCAGTGCGTGAACCGGTGATCGATGGTCGGCGCGGACTTGGTGGGCTGAAGGACCTGTTTCATCATTGTATCTCTAAACTAAACTAGTGTGAATGGGTGATTGATGGTTGATACGGACTCGGTGGGCCCAAGGGCATGTTTCCTCATTGTATCTCTAAACTACTGTGAATGGGTAATCGATGGTTGGCGCGGATTAGCTGGGGTGAAGGGCCTGTTATCGCACTGTGTCTCTAAATTAAACTAATGTGAACGGGTAATCGATGGTCAGCATGGACTCGGTAGGCTGAAGGGCATGTTTATGCGTTGTGGCTCTACACTAAAGAAAAACGAAACTTTTCACAAATTAATGAGACAGGCAAAAATCAAGTATAAGGTTACTTTTGATCATTGACATGCTATCATGCGAGTTTTATTCACATATAAATGCAGAAGTGAAACTACACAACATATCAATAAAGTTCAAGTTTCTGTAGAGATGAACTTTTCGGGCCTAGAATAAGTCATAGGCTCATAGAGTCATTGAGTCATGCAGCGTGGAAACATGCCCTTCAGCCCAACTTGCTCACAGTGACAAACATACCACAGCTACACTTGTCCCAACTGACCGCGTCTGGACAATCACCCTCAAAACCTGCCGTAAATATGTACCTGTCTAACTATTTCTAAAATGTTGGGATAGTCCCTGCCTCAATTACCACCTCTGGCAATTCGTTCCATACACCCACCACCCTTTGTGAGAGCAGGCTATTCTAGATTGGGTATTGAGTAATGAGGAAGAGAATGGCCTATTCCTGCACCTATTTTCTATGTTTCTATGTTTCTAAAGAGGAGGCCGTTGTCCTGACACCAGATTGCCAGGTCAGCCACCTCCACCCGGTAGGCCTTCTCATCGTTATCGGAGATCAGGCCCACCACCAGAGTGGCATTAGCAAACGACGATGGTGTTGGAGTTGGAGCTGAACCTGGCCACACAGTCATGTATATACAGTGAGTACAGTAGGGGGCTTTGGACGCAACCCTGGGGGGGATCCTGTGTTCAGGGTGAGTGGTTGGAGGTATGTCTCCCCATCTTGATCTCCTGGAGCCTGGCGGTGAGAAAGTCCAGGACCCAGGCACACGGGGGAGTGTTCAGCCCCAGTTCCAGCAGTTTCTCAGCAAGTATGGTGAGGACAATGGTATTGAAAGCTGAACTGAAATCAACGAACAGCATCCTCACAATCCCCCTTCTGGCTGTCAAGGTGAGAGAGATTGGTGTGCAGAACCTGGGCGACCGTGGATCTGTTCGGACTGTATGCGAACTGCAGCGGTTCCGTGGTACGAGCGAGGAAGGCGCAGATGTGGTTCTTGATCAGCCTCTCGAAGCATTTCATGACTACCGAGGTGAGGGTAGACAGCCGGCACGTGCCGTCAGGGTAGGCAAGGTAGCCACTGCCTACCCTGACTAAAATTATGATATGGTAATAACTAAGTATAAATAGTAAAGGCATGGGAGAATTATGCCTATCTAACAGATCGATCTCTTAGGTAGGCATAATTATCCGAGCCTTTCAACCGCAGCACTTGTAACATGTGTAGGTCTGTGCAGCCCACGTGCCGTCAACGCTGCCTTAAGCCGTCAATTTCAAGCTGAGCTGAAGGCAGCAGAAATTCTGCCTGTGCTGTACTGCGCATGCGCAGCAACCTACTGCGCATGCGCTGCGCAAGTTTCTTGCCGGGTTTTTCTAATATGGATTGCCATTATCTGAAGGGTATGTTAGGAAGCAAAGAGAGAAGAATGGAGTTCGTGTACCTATACCGTGGTAAGTACATTTCTTGGTACTTTATGTTTTTTAAAACTGTATGTTCTGCTGTCGGGTCCCGGCGGCCGCTGGCAGTCACCTGACCTGCTTCCTTCCCAGGAAGTGGCGGCCAGTTCTGCTGTCCGTGCCCGGAGCGCTGCGACAGCGGCGAGTGAGTCTGATATGATCTCCGACCCCCTCCTTCTCAACATCATGCGCTCCCTGCATCTTTAACCCCTGGCACAGACTCTCCACATGCTGTGAAAGGAACTATCCCTCCAATTGGACCCTTGAATTAGTATTGTCATTCAATAAGATGACAACTGATTCAACGTCCCGTTTTTCCCAACATCTCTCCACCTACCTTCATCCTCCGTCCCCCACCCATTCAATAATTTAAAAATGAAGGAGATTTAGACACCTTGAGCAAATTGAATTGTCACTTATTTATATTTTTTTATTTTTAAGGAGATAACAATCTGCGCTTGCGCGGTTTAAGTTTTTTTTGTTTTTTGAAGCCGCCTGACTGCCTACCTTGAGTAATTACTCACGGCACGTGCCTGGTACACAGGTTTACTGGAATGCCGGCTGGTTTCCAGCTACAGGGAGAGGTCGGAGAGGGCACAGTGGAGGTTTACTAGAATGCCGCTTGGATTAGTGGGCTTAAGTTACGGGAAAAGATTGGACAGACTTGTATTCTTTTCTTTGGGACGTTGGAGGTTGATGGGAGACTTGATAGACGTATATAAAATGATGAGTGACATAGCTAGCGTAGACCGTCAAAACCTTTTGTCCCACGGCGGAAATGTCCAACACTAGACGGCATAGCTAGGGACATAGTCTATAAAATAAACATACAAAGCTGGAGTAACTCAGCGAAACAGGCAGCATCTCTGGAGAGAGAGATTGGGTAACGTTTCGGGTCGAGATGGTTCTGAAGGTTCTCGAACCGAAACGTCACCCATTCCTTCTTTCCACAGATGCTGCCTGTCCCACTGAGTTACCCCAGCTTTGTGTGTCTTTCTTTGGTTCAAAGCAGCATCTGGCGTTCCTTCCTCGACATTGACTATAAGAATCAGGAAGTCACGATACAACCGTGTGGGACTATGGTCGGGCTGCACGTGGAGCCTAGTCGTCCCCATTACAGGAATAATGTAGTAGTGGCTTTGGAGAGGATGCAAAAATGGTTTACCAGAATACTGCTCAGATACAAACATAGAAACGTAGAAAATAGGAGCAGGAGTAGACCATTCGGCCCTTCGAGCCAGCACCGCCATTCAATATGATCATGGCTGATCATCTAACTCAGTATCCCGTAGCAGCCTTCTCTCCATAACCCCTGATCCCCTTAGCCGCATGGACCACATCTAACCCTCTTTAATATAGCCAGTGAACTGGCCTCAACTACCTTCTGTGGCAGAGAATTCCAGAATCACCACTCTCTGTGTAAAAAATGTTTTCCTCATCTCGGTCCCAAAAGACTTCCCCCTTATCCTTAAACTGTGACCCCTTGTTCTGGACTTCCCCAACATCGGGAACAATTTTCCTGCATCTAGCCTGTCCAACAACTTAAGAATTTTGTAAGTTTCTACAAGATCCCCCCTCAATCTTCTAAATTCTAGCGAGTACAAGCCGAGTCTATCCAGTCTTTCTTCATATGAAAGTCATGACATCCCAGGAATCAGTCTGGTGAACCTTATCTGTACTCCCTCTATGGCAAGAAGGTCTTTCCTCAGATTACGAGACCAAAACTGTACGCAATACTCCAGGTGTGGTCTCACCAAGACCAGGTACAACTGCAGTAGAACCTCCCAGCTCCTATACTCAAATCCTTTGGCCATGAATGCTAACATACCATTCGCTTTCTTCATTACCTGCTGCACCTGCATGCCTACTTTCAATGACTGGTGTACCATGTTGCATCTCCCCTTTTCCTAATCGGCCACCATTCAGATAAGAGGCTACTCCTGTTTTTGCCACCATAGTGGATGTCCTCACACGTATCCACATTTTACTGCATTTGCCGTGCATTTTCCCACTCACCCAACCTATCCAAGTCAACTTGCAGTCTCCTAGCATCCTCCTCACAGCTAACACTGCCCCCAGCTTCGTGTCATCCGCAAACTTGGAGATGTTGCATACAATTCCCTCGTCCAAATCATTAATATATATTGTAAAAAGCTGGGGTCCCAGCACCGAGCCTTGCGGCACCCTACTAGTCACTGCCTGCCATTGTGAAAAGGACCCATTTACTCCCACTCTTTGCTTCCTGTCTGCCAGCCAGTTCTCTATCCACATCAATACTGAACCACCAATACCGTGTGATATAAGTTTGCATACTAATCTCTTGTGGGACCTGGTCGAAAGCCTTCTGCTAGTCCAGATATAACACATCCACTGGATCTCCCTTATCCACTCCACTAGTTACATCGTCGAAACATTCTATAAGATTCGTCAGACATGATTTACCTTTCATAAATCCATGCTGAATTTGTCCAATAATTTCACCACTTTCCAAATGTGCTGCTATCCCATCTTTAATAACTGACTCTAGCAGTTTCCCCACTACCGATGTTAGTCTAACTGGTTTGTAATTCCCCGTTTTCTCTCTCCCTCCTTTTATTTAAAAAGTGTGGTTACATTGCACTACAATGGACTTGTTTCTTATTGTGTTTTGCACTAATGTATTTTTCTTTGGAGAGTCTTTATCTTCTCAATATCTTGCAGAATTTGTGTGAAATTTACGTTCTCATTTGTGTCTGAGTCCATGTGCCTGTGATCCTACTGCAAGCAAGATTTGCATTATATTTGTACCTTACTGTACTTGTGCGTATGATAATAAACTTGACAGACGATTCGAGGTTAGTATGAGAGACTGCAAAAGCAGAACTGCAGGACACACAGCGCTAGGTATCCGTGTTCTACAGCAGAAGGGGGAAAATATCAAGGCAATTCCCTGTATATGAATACTTGGGCAATAAATTACTTACTTACTTACTTACTATGACTAAAGAAAGAGGACATCCTAAATATCCTAGAGAGGAAAGCATCATTTTCGGACCAAATATAGCGGTGATAGGGTAATTGAGAATAGGACATGGCAGCCTTGCAAAAGGCGGGGTGGGTGGAAGTGTAGTCAAGATAACTGTGCATGTCAGTGGGTTTATAGTAGATGTCAGTTGATAGTCTGTTCACTGTGATGGAGACAGAGACATCGAGAAAGGGGAGGCACGAGTCAGAGGTAGTCCAAGTGAATTTGATGGCAGGGTAACAATGATTAAATCAAGAAGTTCTGCATGGATGCAGGAGGAAGTCCTGATGTAGCATGTAGCATGTAGCATGCTACATCAATGTAGCATGGATTGGATGGTATTAGCTATAAAGAGAGTTTGGACAGACTTGGATTGTTTTCTCCGGAGCGATGAAGACTGATGGGTCTTTAAGGTGAGAGGGGAGAGATTTACTGGAAACCCGAGGGGCAACTTTTTCACACAGAGGGTAATGGGTGTATTGAACGAGCTGCAGGAGCAGGCAATTGAGGCAGTGACTAATAAATGTCTCAGAAACAATTAGACAGGTACATGCAAAGGATAGATTTAGAGGTATGGGCCAAACACAGGCAAGTGAGACCAGTTTAGATGCGGCATTTTGGTCGTCCGGGCAAGTTGGGCTGAACAGCATATTTCCACATTGAATGACTCTGCGACTCCAAGACTAAGGATAATTTTACAACTTACCAAAGTAATTTAGTGTAGCACAGTGGCGCTGCGGTATAGTTGCTAACGCACAGCGCCAGAGACCTGAACTCGGGTACTGTCTGTACGGAGTTTATACGTTCTCCCTGTGACTGCGTGGGCTTCCTCTGGGTGCTCTGGCTTCCTCCCACATCCCAAAGACGGGCGTGTTTGTAGGTTAATCGACTTTTGTAAAGTGTTCCTAGAATGTACGATAGAACAAGTGTGAAGAGATCATTGGTGGCACGGACTTGGTGGGGAGGAGGGCCTGTTTCCACACTGTCTCTCTAAATTCTGAAGAAATTAGGGTTCAGAGATACAGCATGCTTCGATGGGGAGAGATAGATAGACAGATATCGAGATAGATACATAGATACAGACAGACAGACAGACAGACAGACAGACAGACAGACAGACAGACAGACTGACAGACAGACAGACAGACAGAGACAGACAGACAGACAGACAGACAGACAGAGACAGACAGAGACAGACAGAGACAGACAGACAGACAGACAGACAGACAGACAGACAGACAGACAGACAGACAGACAGACAGAAGGACGGACGGACGGACAGACGGACGGACGGACGGACGGACGGACGGACGGACGGACGGACGGACGGACGGACGGACGGACAGACAGACAGACAGACAGACAGACAGACAGACAGACAGACAGACAGACAGACAGACAGACAGACAGACAGACAGACAGACAGACAGACAGACAGACAGACAGACAGACAGACAGACAGACAAACATAGTGCAGAGGAGGTTTACCAGAATTATATTTGGATTAGAGGGTTTCAGATACAGGGAGAGGTTGGATAGACGTGGATCGTTTTTTCTTGAACGTGGTAGGTTGAGCGGAGATCATGAGAGGAATAGACAGAGAAAATACACCGAGTATTTTACACAGAGTAGGAGAATCAAGAACCAGAGGACATAGGTTTAAGTTGAGGGGGGGTAAGATTTATTAGGAACCTGAGAGGGAAAGTTAGGTAACTTAGGTAACTTGAGGCTCAGTTAGAAATTGGTAAGTATGATGTTGTGGGAATTACAGAGACATGGCTGCAAGAGGACCAGGGCTGGGAACTGAATATTCAAGGGTATACCTATTGAAACGACAGACAGATGGGCAGAGGGAGTAGGGTAGCTCTGTTCGTGAGGAATGAAATTCAGTCCCTTGCAAGGGGTGACATTGTAACAAGAGATGTGGAGTCAGTATGGATAGAACTAAGGAATTGTATGGGGAAAAAGACCCTAATGGGACTTATCTACAGCCCCACAAACAGTAGCCTGGATATAGGGGGTAAGTTGAATCAGGAGTTAAAATTGGCATGTAGTAAATGTAATGCTACGGTTGTTATGGGAGATTTCAATATGCAGGTAGACTGGGAAAGTCAGGTTGAGACTGGACCCCAAGAAAGGGAATTTGTGGAGTGCCTCCATGATAGATTCTTAGAGCAGCTTGTATTGGAGCCTACCAGGGAGAAGGCAATTCTGGATTTAGTGTAATGTAATGAACCGGATTTGATAAAGGAACTTGAGGTTAAGGAGCTATTCGGAGGAAGTGATCATAATATGGTCAAGTTTAATCTACAATTGGAGAGGGAGAATGGTATATCGGAGGTATCGGTGTTACAGTTGAATAGTGTCTGTGGAGGCGCTGCGAGACATCTGCAGCGTGTTACTCATTTTCTACTTTTTTTGTTTTTTAGTATGTCCAAGTGTGTGTTTTTAATGACTCTCGGTGTGTCTTGTATGGAGGTTGGTGAGGGGGGGGTAGGGGGGAATCGCTTCTGGTCGCCTCCTCCACGGAGAGGCGACTTTTTCCTTGTCGCCTCACACGCGGCCTAACACCAAGGATCGGTGCGTCCTTTCCCGGAGACGGGCCCGGAGCTTCAACAGCGGGCGCAGCATGGATCTTTTATCGCGGAGCGGGCGAGCCCTCGCTGGGGGTCGCCAGAAGGGAGTGCTCCGATCGCTGTCCCGCGGCAGCATGAAGCCGGTCTGCGGAGCTTCCAGCTCGCGCAGCGTCCGGAGCCTGGGATCCCTCGTTGGGGACCCCGGAGAAGGAGAGCTCCGACATCAGCTTGAAGCCGCGGTCTAACTGGGGGCGCAGCGGGGGCTTACCATCCGGAGTGGGATCCCTCCACGGGGATCCCTGGAGAGGAGCTCCGACCGCTGGCCCGCGGCCTACAACATCTTTTGAAGCCGCGATCTGCGGTGCTTCTAACCGCGGCGCGGCGGGGACTTAGGTCTTCGACCGCTGGCCTGCGGCCTACTCCAATTTGAAGCCGCGGTCTCCGGTGGGGAAGCACCGATTCGGATTTACCTTGCCTGCACATCTGGCCGCCCGCAGCAGCGACTGCGGGGGATTGTGGTCCCGACCACGGGGGAAAATGGAGGAAGACTAAACTTTGTACCTGCCACGACAGTGATGAATGCTGTGGTGGATATTTATGTTGGATTATTATTGTGTATTGTGTGGGTTTTTTTATTGTACTGCTGATGGAAAATTAATTTCACTGCACATTATTGTGTATGTGACGAATAAATCTGACTATTGCCTATTGAGGGGACTATGGAGCCATGAGGGAGGAGCTGGCCAAAGTTGAGTGGGAAAATACCCTAGCAGGGATGACAGTGGAACGACAAAGTCAGGTATTTCTGGGAATAATACAGAAGGTGCAGGATTAGTTCATTCCAAATAGGAAGAAAGATTCCAAGGGGAGTAAGGGGCGACTGTAGCTGACAAGGGACGTTAGGGACTGCATAAATATAAAGGAGAAGCAGTACAACGTAGCAAAGATGAGCGGGAATCGAGAGGATTGGGTCATGTTGAAAGAGCAACAGAAGATAATTAAAAGGCAATAGGGGAGAAAAGATGAAGTACGAAAGTAAGTTAGCCAAGAAAATAAAGGAGGATAGTAAAAGCTGTTTTAGGTATGTGAAGAGGGAGACATTAGTTCAGACCAAAGTTGGACTCTTGAAGAATGAAAAAGTTGAATTTATTATGGGGAACAAGGAAATGGCAGATGAGTTGAACAGGTACTTTGGATCATCTTCACTAAGGAGGACACAAAGAATCTTGCTGGTATACTCGTGGCCAGTGGATCTGCGGTGACGGAGGAACTGAAGGTAATCCACATTAGGCAGGAAATGGTGCTGGGTAGACTGATGGGACTGATGGCTGATATATCCCCAGGACCTGATGGTCTGCATCTCGGGGTACTTAAGGAAGTGGCTCTAGAAATCGTGGATGCATTGGTGCTTATTTTCCAATGTTCTAAAGATTCATGATCAGTTCCTGTGGATTGGAGGGCAACTAATGTTATCCCACGTTTTAAGAAAAGCTGGAGAGACAAAACAGGGAATTATAGAGCAATTAACCTGACATCTGTGGAGGGAAAGATGCTGGAGTCAATTATAAAAGATGAATTAGCGGCACATTTGGATAGCAGTAACAGGATCGGCTCGAGTCAGCATGCATTTACGAAGGGGAAATCATTCTTGACTAAACTTCTGGAATTTTTTGTGGATGTAACTATGAAAATGGACAAGGGAGAGCTAGTGGACTTAGAAAGCGTTTGATACCAGAGGACTGGGAGAAATTCAGAGACCAGCAGAGGAGGACAAAGGGCTTAATTAGGAAAGGGAAAATAGATTATGAAAGGAAACTGGCAGGGAACATAAAAACTGACTGCAAAAGTTTTTATAGATATGTGAAGAGAAAGAGATTAGTTAAATCAAATGTAGGTCCCTTGCAGTCAGAAACAGGTGAATTGATCATGGGGAACAAGGATATGGCAGACCAATTGAATAACTACTTTGGTTCCGTCTTCACTAAGGAAGACATAAATAATCTGCCGGAAATAGCAGGGGGCCGCGGGTCAAAGGAGATGGAGGAACTGAGTGAAATCCAGGTTAGTCGGGAAGTGGTGTTGGGTAAATTGAATGGATTAAAGGCCGATAAATCACCAGGGCCAGATAGGCTGCATCCCAGAGTACTTAAGGAAGTAGCTCCAGAAATAGTGGATGCATTAGTGATAATTTTTCAAAACTCTTTAGATTCTGGAGTAGTTCCTGAGGATTGGAGGGTAGCAAACGTAACCCCACTTTTTAAGAAGGGAGGGAGAGAGAAAACGGGGAATTACAGACCAGTTAGTCTAACATCGGTAGTGGGGAAACTGCTAGAGTCAGTTATTAAAGATGGGATAGCAGCACATTTGGAAAGTGGTGAAATCATTGGACAAAGTCAGCATGGATTTACGAAAGGTAAATCGTGTCTGACGAATCTTATAGAATTTTTCGAGGATGTAACTAGTAGAGTGGATAGGGGAGAACCAGTGGATGTGTTGTATCTGGACTTTCAGAAGGCTTTCGACAAAGTACCACATAAGAGATTAGGATACAAACTTAAATCACACGGTATTGGGGGTTCAGTATTGATGTGGATAGAGAACTGGCTGGCAAACAGGAAGCAAAGAGTAGGAGTAAACGGGTCCTTTTCACAATGGCAGGCAGTGACTAGTGGGGTACCGCAAGGCTCAGTGCTGGGACCCCAGCTATTTACAATTTATATTAATGATCTGGACGAGGGAATTGAAAGCAACATCTCCAAGTTTGCGGATGACACTAAGCTGGGGGGCAGTGTTAGCTGTGAGGAGGATGCTAGGAGACTGCAAGGTGACTTGGATAGGCTGGGTGAGTGGGCAAATGTTTGGCAGATGCAGTATAATGTGGATAAATGTGAGGTTATCCACTTTGGTAGCAAAAACGGGAAGGCAGACTATTATCTAAATGGTGGCCGATTAGGAAATGGGGAGATGCAGCGAGACCTGGGTGTCATGGTACACCAGTCATTGAAAGTAGGCATGCAGGTGCAGCAGGCAGTGAAGAAAGCGAATGGTATGTTGGCCTTCATAGCAAGAGGATTTGAGTATAGGAGCAGCGAGGTTCTACTGCAGTTGTACAGGGTCTTGGTGAGACCACACCTGGAGTATTGCGTACAGTTTTGGTCTCCAAATCTGAGGAAGGACATTATAGCCATAGAGGGAGTGCAGAGAAGGTTCACCAGACTGATTCCTGGGATGTCAGGACTTTCATATGAAGAAAGACTGGATAGACTTGGCTTATACTCGCTAGAATTTAGGAGATTGAGAGGGGATCTTATAGAAACGTACAAGATTCTTATGGGGTTGGACAGGCTAGATGCAGAAAGATTGTTCCCGATGTTGGGGAAGTCCAGGACAAGGGGTCACAGCTTAAGGATAAGGGGGAAATCCTTTAGGACCGAGATGAGGAAAAACTTTTTCACACAGAGAGTGGTGAATCTCTGGAACTCTCTGCCACAGAGGGTAGTTGAGGCCAGTTCATTGGCTATATTTAAGAAGGAATTAGATGTGGCCCTTGTGGCTAAAGGGATCAGGGGGTATGGAGAGAAGGCAGGTACGGGATACTGAGTTGGATGATCAGCCATGATCGTATTGAATGGCGGTGCAGGCTCGAAGGGCTGAATGGCCTACTCCTGCACCTATTTTCTATGTATCTATGTATCTATGTATAACCTCAAATGCTTTCTGGACTTTCAGAAAGTATATGATAAGGTCCCACATAGGAGATTAGTGGGCAAAATTAGGGCACATGGTATTGGGGGTAGAGTGCTGACATGGATACAAAATTGGTTGGCAGACAGGAATCAAAGAGTAGGGATTAACGGGTCCCTTTCAGAATGGCAGGCAGTGACTAGTGGGGTGCCACAAGGCTCGGTGCTGGGGCCTCAGCTATTCACAATATACACCAATGATTTAGATGTGGGGATTCAAAGTAATATTAGCAAATTTGCAGATGACACAAAGCTGGATGGCAGTGTGAGCTGTGAGGAGGATTCTGTTAGAATCCAGGGTGACTTGGAGAGGTTGGGTGAGCGGGCAGATGCATGGCAGATGCAGTTTAATGTGGATAAATATGAGGTTATCCACTTTGGTAGCAAAAACAGGAAGGTAGATTTCTATCTAAATGGTGTCTAAAGGGGAAGTACAAAGGGATTTGGGGGTCCTTGTTCATCAGTCAATGAAAGTAAGCATGCAGGTACAGCAGGCAGTGAAGAAAGCGAATGGCATGTTAGCCTTCATAACAAGAGGAGTTGAGTGCAGGAGCAAAGAGGTCCTACTGCAGTTGTACAGTGGCTTGCAAAAGTATTCATGCCCATTGAACGTTTCCACATTTTGTCATGTTACAACCACAGACGTAAATGTATTTTATTGGGATTTAATGTGATAGACCAACACCAAGTGGTGCATAATTGTGAAGTGGAAGGAAAATGATACATGGTTTTCAAATTTTTTTACAAATAAAAAACTGAAAAGTGTGGCGTGCAAAAGTATTTCTGTGGCAATGAATTCCTCAGATTCACCACCCTCAGACTAAAGACATTCCTTTTCATCTCCTTTCTATAGGTACATCCTTTTATTCTGAGGCTAGGGCTTCTGGTCAAAGACTCTCTCACTAGTGAAAACATTCTCTCCACGTTCGCTCTATCCAGACCTTTCACTATTCGGTAAGTTTTACTGATGTTCCCCCTCATCCTTCTAAACTCCAGAGAGTACTGGTCCGATGCCGTCAAACACTCATCATAGGGTTTGGAGGGATATGGGCCAAATGCGGGCAAGTGGGACTAGTTTAGATGGGGCAGTATGGACAAGTTAGGCTGAAAGGCCTGTTTCCACTACTCATACAGTGTGCAAACAGGCCCTTCGGCCTAACTCGCCCAACACGTCCCAACAACCCATTCCCACCTGGCCGCGTTTGAACAATATCCCCCCAAACCTGTCCTATCCATGTACCTGTCTAATTCCTTCATACATGCTGGGATAGACCCTGCCTCAACTACCTCCTCTGGCAGCTCATTCC